>PVHP010002004.1:45000-96450 GCA_004024765.1 Zapus hudsonius | reverse complement strand
TTTCAATATTTTCCTTATATAAGTCTTTCACTACCTTGGTTAGTGATATTCCCAAGTATTTAATTTTATTTGAGGATATAGAGAACGGGACAGTTTCTCTGATGTCTTTTTCCGAGTGCTTGTCTTCTGTATATAGAAAGGCTACTGATTTTTGTGTGTTAATTTTGTATCCTGCCACTCTGCTGAAGGCATTGATCACATTCAGGAGTTTACTAATACTGATCTTTGGGTCTGATATATATATATATATATATATATAAGATCATGTCATCTGCAAAGAGGGATACTTTGACTTCTTCCTTTCCAATTTGTATCCCTTTTATGCTATTCTCCTGTCTTATTGCTTGGGCTAGAACTTCAAGCACTATGTTAAATAGCAGTGGTGAGAGTGGACATCCCTGTCTTGTTCCTGAGTAAAGCGGGAACTCCTTGAGTTCCCCATTGAGGATGATGTGTGCTTCAGGAGATCTGTATATTGACTTTATCATGTTGAGGTATAGGCCATCTATGCCTATTCTTTCCAGGGTTTTAAACATGAAGTGGTGTTGAATTTTGTCAAAAGCCTTCTCAGCATCAATTGAAATGACCATGTGGTTTTTGCGGGTGAGTTTGTTAATGTGGTGAATTATATTTATCGGCTTTCATATGTTGAACCATCCCTGCGTCCCTGGGATGAAGCCGACTTGATCAGGGTGAATTATAGTCTTGATGTGGGTTTGTATTCGGTTTGCTAGGACTTTGCTTAAGATTTTTGCATCCAAGTTCATCACGGATATGGGTCTGTAGTTCTCTTTTCTTGTTAAATCCTTGCCTAGTTTGGGAATTAGGGCAATGGTAGCTTCATAAAAGGAGTTTGGGAGCCTACCCCCTTTTTCTATGCCCCTGAGAAGCTTCAAAAAGAAAGGTTTCAGTTCTATGATGAAGGTTTGAAACTGTCTTGACCTGGGCTTTTCCGTTTGGGGAGGTTCTTGATTACCGATTCAATGTCTGTGATTGTTATCAGATTGTTTAGGATCTTCATCTGCTCTGGTCTGAGCTTTGTTAGTTGGTAGGTGTCCAGGAATTTATCCATTTTTTCCAGGTTCTCTAATTTTGTGGAGTAGAAGTTTTGGAAGTATGACCTAATGATACTTCCAATCTCTTCGGGATCTGTTGTGATCTCACCCTTGTCATTTTTTATTTTGTTAATTTGGGTCTTCTCTGTTTTTCGTTTGCTTAAGTTGGCCAGGGGTTTGTCAATCTTATTGACTTTTTCAAAGAACCAACTCTGATTTGTCTATTTTTAATTGTTTTCTTTGTTTCCAAGTCATTAATCTCAGCTCTGATCTTAATTATTTCCTTGAATCTCAAGCTGCTAGGGTTGGATTTTTCCATCTGTTCTAATGACCTCAGTTTGGAGGAAAGCTGGTTGATTTGAGACCTCTCTGTCTTTGTTACAAAGGCATTTAGTACAATGAATTTCCCCCTTAGGACTGCCTTCATTGTGTCCCACAAGTTCTGAAAGGTGGTGTCCTCATTATCATTTGCTTCTAGGAAATTCTGGATTTCCGGTCTGATTTCTTGTTTGACCCATTTGTTGTTCAGGAGCGAGTTGTTCAGTCGCCAATATCTGTTGAAATTTTTGGATCCTCTCCCGTTGTTAATTTCTAGCTTTAATGCTTTGTGGTCTGATATGGTGCAGGGGATTACATTGATATTTCTGAATTTGTTGAGGGATTATTTACGGCCCAGTATGTGGTCAATTTTGGAAAAGGTTCCATGCAGTGCCGAGTAGAATGTGTAATCTGTGTCCTTGGGATGGAATGTTCTGTAAATGTATGTTATTGGGAATCATAAAAGCTTTTGTAATGAATATCTAAAGACCTCTAAAACTTTGAACAATTCTTCCTTTTTGGCATTGTCTTGAAAAAAAAAACAAAAAAGAAAGAAAAATCCACTGACAAGCAGCACATTTAAACCAAAGAAAAAGAATCCACAAAACTAAGTTAAATGAATTATTAACCAGTCTGAGGAACAGAAAGGAAATGCAGTTAAAAAAATAGAGCCTTAGAGACCTGTGTGACATCACCAACCTCACCAATACATAATGAATTCTTAAACAGACGGGAGAGAAAGGAAGGGGCAGAAGAGGTATTTGAAAAAATAATTGCCAAAAAACAGTTTTGTTTGAACATAAACATCTAAAAAGTTCAACTCCAGGTATGATAAATTCAAATAAATTCATACCCAGACACGCAATCAAACTGTTGAAAGACAAAGAAAATCCTAAAAGTTATAATACAGGAATGAGTGACTTACTATAAGGAATCTTTGTAAGAGTAACAGCTGGTTTCTCATCATAAACTATGGGTGCTAGAAGGTAAGAGAATAGTATGTACAGAGTACTGAAGGAAAAATGTCAACTAAGAACTTTATATTCATAAAGAAAATCTATTTTCAACAAGGAGAAATTAAGAGATTCCAAGATAAATACACACTGAGAGAGTATATTTCCAAAAGATATTCTCTGTAAGAAATAAGAGGGACAGTAGGCCTCAAAGAAAAGTTATTTAAGCTATAAATTTTTACATAGTAAGAACAAAGTAAGTGACTACACAGGTAAATAATTTTTAAAAAATCTTTTACCTGCTATACAATTTAAAAGACAATTTATGAAGCAATAACTCTAAACTTAGGTTAATGAGCACACCTGTATAAAAATCTAGCATGTGATAATAGTATATAAGATCTGAAGAAAAGAGCTATATATTAGAAAATTGGTTGTGTTTTGTTAAAATTAAAATGCAATTAACATTGGGAAATGCATTTAAAGTTAGATGTGGTGTCCCATGCCTTTAATCCCAGAAATACAGACACTGAGGTAGGAGGCTCACCATGAGTTTAAGGCCAACCTGAGGCTACAGAGTGAGTTCCAGGTCAGCCTAGGCAAGAGTGAAGCCCTACCGCAAAAAAAAAAAAAATACAATCAATCCAGACTAGACTATAAAAATAAATTAATATGCTTAACCTAATACTCAGGAAAATCTTTAGAAAATTAACTTTTGAATATATAATAACTAAAACAGCAAATAAAAGGTGATGCTGCAAAGTGTGTGTTGAATATGAAATAAAGTGGTAATAGAGAAACAAAAAGACCCTCTATAGAAAACAAAGATAATGGTAGATATAAATCTCACCAATGGAAATGGAAAAACGCCCAACCAAAAGGCAGACCTTGGTAGAATGAATAGGAAAACATAATTCAATTCTGTGCTCTTAGAAGAAACATACTGTAGATTCAAAGATGCAAATAGATTAAAAATAGAAGGGAATAATAGACACTATTAGAAACACAACCAAAAGAACAGGAATGTCTAACATGAGACTAAATAAATATTTGAACTATTTGTAGACGAAGAAGAATTGTTATGATGATAGAAGTATAAATCTCTAAAGAAAAATATAATTGTGATCATATGTTCATCTAACAGCAAATTCCAAAAATGAAACAAAAACTAAATTTTACAGTTCAGTAATGAGACTTGGAACTTCAATAACTCTTTAAATAATGTTCAAAACACAAAATGTCAATAAGGAAATTGAGGGTTTGAACAACATGGTAGGTGTTTTTTATATCTAGGCACCTACAGAATGTCCCACCCAAAAAGGACATAATATCTATTCTTCTCAAGTGCACATGTGACAGTCCTTAAGGTAAACCATATGTTTGTACAAAACAATATAAAGAGATTGAAATCATATGAGTTATATTCTGTAACAATGAAATGAAATTAGAAATTAGTAATGAAAAACCTTGGGAAATCTACAAACAAATGGAAATTAAGCAACAAGGTTTTAAACAATGAAAATGAAAGCACAGTATAAAGAAACTTAGAACAAAAGCAAGGAAGTATATGGCTGCCAATACATTAAAAAAAGAAAAGTCTTAGTTAATGACCTACTCTTTCTCTAGCAAACTAGAAAAATAAAAACTAAGAATCAAGAAGGAATAAAATATTAGGATAGAAAAACAAGATAAAAATTAAAAACCAAAAGTTCATTCGTTAAGTTGATCTGCAAAATTGGTAAGTTGCTTATTATGTAAGCCATGAAACAGCAAAGCAGCAGCTTGAGACGTTCTGCCACCTCTACAGGAGTATAAGTGACTACAAGAGAGTACCATCAGCATTTATGGTTCAACAAATTTGAATACTAGATGAAAATTTAAAATTCCTCAAAATATACAAACTACCAAAACATGACTCAGGAAGAACAAGTATATCTGAATAAACATGTAACAAGGAGATGAAGCTGGCATATATATATATATATATATATATATATATATATATATATATATATATAGAGAGAGAGAGAGAGAGAGAGAGAGAGAGAGAGGGGGGGAAGAAGAGAGGGAGGGACGGAGAGAAAGAAAGAAAGGAGACTTTCCACAAAAGCCCTATTGCCTTGTTACCAAAGATGAACATTATAAGAAAACCGTGAATATTGCTGCATCAAGGGACATAGCAAGAGTATAAAGTTTACTCTGTGAAAGTCATCCAGAAAGTGAGTCTATAACTCAACAATAAAAAGTCAAATAATCTGACTAAAATCAGGCAAATGACTTAAATTAATATTTCTACAAAGATTATAAGCAGTGGTCAACAAGCACATTAAATGATGCTCATTGTAACTAATCATCAGAGAAGATGACATTGAGATATCACCTTACCCCCATTAGAGTAACTACTATAAATTTAAAAAGACGTAGAAAATAAGTGTGGGTGAGTAGGTACAGAAATTGAAATGTGTGCCCTGTTAGTAAGATTTTAATATGGTGCAATCACTATGGAAAACTGTATGGCAGTTCCTGGACAAATTAAAAATTGAACTACTACTCCTACTACTACATGATCTACCAGTTCTACTTCTGGGTATTTATCCAAAAAAAATTGAAAGAAGAGTCTCAATGAGCTATTTCATTCAATACTCATGTTCATGGAAACAGTATTTATAACTAACAGGTAAAATAATCCTAAATGTCCATGACTGGAAGAATGGATAAACAAAGTGTGTTATATTCAATGGGAAATTATTTGGTCTTTAAAAGGAAGAGGAAATTCTGTCTCATCCTGTAACCTGGACAAACCTGAAGGATATTATGCTACATAATATAATCCAGTCAAAAAAGACATACTGTAGGATTCTACTTGATGACCTATCTGTCTAAAGGAATCAACATCTTTTACAGAAATAGCAGAATGGTGGTTAGTAGAAGGAAGGGAAAGTGGTATATGTTTAGTAGTTGGTACAGGGTTTCATGTTTGTGGGAAGAAAAGTCCTAAGATCTGGTTCACAACTATGTGAATGTACTTAGCATGGGGAGTCTATACTTAAAAGTGATTGACAGTAAATTTTATGTTATATGTTCTAATCAGGAATGTAACAGTTACCTTATTTCTAGGACAAAACACCCAAACAGTATCAGTTTATGGAGAATGGGTTTTTGACAGGCTTTCAAGTCTGAGGGAAGTTTCATTGTGGTGGTGAGATCATGGCTTCTAGCTCACAGCGTCATACATCAACGGAGAGGGGGGGAGGGGAGGGGGAGAGAGAGAGAACTATCTAGCTCTGAATATCCAGTGGGCTGGACTATGCAGCACACCTCCTCCAGTGACAACCCACTTCCCAAAGGCTCCACCAGCTGGGGACTAAGAAGGAAGCTTAATTGTAAACATGTGCAGCTATAGAAGACATTTTACATTCAAATGACCACAATTATTAAGATGTAAAGAAATTTTTTAAAAACATGAACTAATTTTCCTCATGAACAGAAATACAAGCATCGCCAATAAAATACTAGCAAAGTGAATTCATGAGCAAATAGAAAGGACAATACACCATGATCAAGGTTGATTCAATATAGAAAAATCAGGTTAATATGTGAATAAAGTACAGATGTGAAAAACATCTCAGTAGAGAAAGAGAAAGTATTCGACAATGTCCCACACCTTCTCTTGTTAAAAACGTTTAACACGGACTGAAGAGATTTCTCAGCAGTTAAGGCACTTGCCTGCAAAGCCTAACAACCTGAGTTTGATTTCCCAGTACCCACATAAAGCCAGATGCACAATGTGGAGCATGTCTGGAGTTTGTTTGCAGTGGCTGGAGGTCCAGGTGTGTCTATTCTCTTTTACTCTGCTGGGCACGGTGTCACACTTAATCCCAGTAGTCAGGAGCCTGAGGTAGGGGAGGATCGTTTTAAGTTTGAGGACATAGTGAATTTCAGATCAGCCTGGGCTAGAGCAAAACCCTACTTCTGTGGGGGGGGGCAGAATGTTCAAACAAACTAGGAGAAATAGAAGGGACTTCCCCAAATAAAGGATGCCTGGTAACAAGCTGCAGCTGTTGTCATGACTGATGGTGGAAAGTGGGCAGGAAAGAATGTTTTCTGCTCTTTTTACTTCTTTTCAGTTGTAGAAGATGGTCTAGCTGGAGCCATTAAACAAGTCAAAGAAAGGCATCCAGGCTGCAGAAGAAGTAGAAGTATTTGTGGATGCCATCCTCTTGCATGCAATTTCTTGGGAATCCAGAGGAAAACTGAAAGCTATCAAGTACAACAAGGTTATGGAATACATATCAGTGTATAAGAAATAGGAACAAATTAGGAATGAACAATCCAAAAATGAAATGAAGCTATACATTTAGAAAGAAAAGCACCAAAAGGAGCAGAAGCTGGGCATATTGACATGCACACCTTTAATCCCAGTATTTGTGAGGCAGAGGTAGGAATATCGCCATGAGTTCAAGGCCACCCTGAGACTACAGAATGAGTTCCAAGTTAGCTTGGGCTACAATGACTCCCTGTCTTGGAAAAAAAGAGCACACAAGAATATACTTAATCAAAGAAACAGACTACTTGCACACTTAAGGCTACAAAAAATGTCAAAATAAATAACATTAAAATACAAAAAATAGTAAAAAATAAACTGGGAATTACATGTTTGCAAATTGGAAGACAGTATTGGTTTTGGTTTTGTTTTGGCTTGATTTTGGTTTTTTTTTTTTTTTTTTTTTTTTTAGCTAGATTCTTTATAACCCAGGTCAACCTTACTCATATGTCACTGAGTATGACCTTAAATTCTTGATCCTCCTCCCTCTACCTTCTATGATCCAGGGTGACAGGCTTGTGCCTTCATGCCTAGTGACAGCATTACAATGGCAGTCCTACACACTGATTTCTAGAATCAGTGAAAACTAGTGGAAATGACAGGTTGATCCTAAACACTGGATGAATAATCCAAGGGATCTATAAAATAGTCTAGAAAGGAGCCCGGCATAGTGGTGCACACCTTTAATCCCAGCACTCGGGAGGCAGAGGTAGGAGGATCGCTGTGAGTTCAAGGCCACCCTGAGACTACATAGTGAATTCCAGGTCATCCTGGACTACAGCGAAGACCCTACCTCGGAAAACCAAAAAAAAAAAAAAAAAAAAGGTCTAGAAAGGAACACCATTTAAAGACTCAAAAGTCCCAATTTCAAAACTTGCTTCAGAACAATACAATTGGGATAGTGGTACTGACATTGGGTAGGTATAGCAATCTGAGGTCAAGGTGAGAGAAGGAATTTAACATGAGATCCAAGGTCATTTGGGGAACTTAGTCTTTAAATCAGTGATGCTGGAACAGTCAAATCTCTACATGATGAGAAGAATCTGGGCTTTGACTTCATGCTAAATAAAAAATTAGTCTTTGAAATGAATGAAATATCTGAAGAGAGAAAACTTTTTAAATCTTAGAAGAAAACAGGGATAAATCTTCATGACCTGGATTCTGCAATAGATTCTTATAAATTATGCCAAAAGCACATGCCATAAAACAAGAGATTAGGTTAGTTAGACTTTATCAAAATAAATCTTTCATCAGCCGTAAAGGACACTCACTATCAAGAAATTGAAAGAAATGAGAAGACATTTGAAATTTTTATGTATAAGTTTTAATAGCTAGATATATATTTTAAAAACTTAGAAATTAACAGTAAAAATAAATTTTAAAACATGCTTGAGGATTTGAACAGGCATTTCCTCTAAATAAAATATGCAGGTATCTATTAAGCACATGAAAAGATGCTAAACATCCTTTGTCATTAGAGCTATGTAAATCAGATCCACAATGAAGTAGATACTGAAATAGATACTGTCTCATACCTATAAGGATGGCTATAGTTTTTTTTTTTTTTTAAGAATAAAGGAAAACAAGCATCTGGTGACATGAGAGTGTGGAGAAATTGGAACCTTCATACATTAGTGAACTGGTGCAGACACTGGTAAGCAATTTGGAAGTTTGTAAAAATGGCAAGGAAGAAGCTCTAGGCCATCCCTCCATCCTTCATCATCTACTGAGCACCCTCACTTGTTAGGGACCTTTGTAAAAGATGCCAGTAACTCTTTAGACCCTACATAGTAATTCCTAGGTTCACCTAGCTAGGAAACAAGACCACATTTATATGGTATTTTTATAAAGTATTCCTAGAGAAATGATTATTAGTTATATTTTTATCTTGTAAGTACGCATCAGCCTTTAAATAATTCAGACTGGGATTTTGTTAAGATTGATATCAAACTGTATTGAATTACAAATTCTAAAAGTAGGCTTTGCCTTGTTAAAAAATGTCACCTTAACTCTTCTGACAGCTCTATGATTTCTGGAATATTAAATAATGATGTCAAGGCCATTTGTGGGTGCTCCAGACTTTACAATTTTTACAATTTTGTGAAAATTATTAATGGTTCTTTGTAGTTCTATCTAGTGCAGTGAAAAAAATAGAAAACCTTAGGCTGAAGAGATGGCTAAGTGGTTAAGGTGATTGCCTGTAAAGACTAACTACCCAAATTTGATTCCCCAGTACCCACTAAATCCAGATACACAAACTGGAACATGCATCTAGAGTCCATTGCAGCAGGTGGAGACTCTGGTATGCCCATTCTGTCTGTCTGTCTCCTATCTCTCTCTCCCTCTCTGCTTGCAAATAAATAAATAAAGCCATTTTAAAAAATAAAATAAAAAACTTTAGGGGAGTTGAAACAGTGTGAGCAGATAAAAAGCTGAACGTTTATGCTCATCTCTTGTTTTAATACTGACTTAGGGGATTCATCTGCTTTTTTAAAATGGGTGGATTATGGGTTTGGTTTGGCTGTAACTTTTTTTTTTTTTTTTTTTTTTTGGTTTTTCAAGGTAGTGTCTCACTCTAGTCCAGGCTGACCTGGAATTCACTCTGTAGTCTCAGGGTGGCCTTGAACTCACCGCGATCCTCCTACCTCTGCCTCCCGAGTGCTGGGATTAAAGGCGTGTGCCACCACGCCCGGCTTTTTTAAAAAATATATTTTATTTATTTATTAGAGAAAGAATGGGCACAGCACAAACTCCAGACACATACGCCGTCTTGTGCATCTGGCTTTATATGGGCACTGGGGAATCGAACTTCGGTCCTTCTGCATTGCAGACAAATGCCTTAACCACTAAGCCATCTCTTCAGCCCTGCTGGCTGTAACTTTTAACTTCTACTTTGTTAAATGGAAACTTTACCATCTGAAATCTGATCAAGGAACAATTGTGGATTTGTTTCTGTTAGTCTTTGTCAGGAAATAAAATTGTCTAGGAAATAGCACATTATTTGAATGTGTCTACCTTTGACTTGAACTTAAGAATAAGGATATTGTTCCAAGTGTCGATTCAAGTTACTATAGGTAGAAATCGGAGTACTTGTCTTTTTTAATTAAGATTGGTTTTTGATTAAGATTTAGCTTGGTTTTTGTTGGTTTCAGCTTTCCGGTAGCTTCTCAGTTGTAACTTTGTTTTAAATATTGAGTCCTGTGTTAGCATATCGACAATCTCATATATTGTCCTTTAGCTCTGGGTTGAGTCTTCCATGTCCATGATTTGTAAGCCTAAAGAACGAAGCTCAGTACAGCTCTTTGCATGGTACAACTACTAAAGCGCTGCTGCTGTAGCCACCACAGGGCAGGGTTTCCTCCACCCAGAGTCCACGCTGTCTGCCAGCACAGCTGTCCCTTGCTGAGGTCTGTAGTGCCTGGGGATCCTACTTCTGTTTGAAATCATTGCTCTCACTACAATGATGAAAAAGTTCTGGCTTTATGTCTTTGAAAATGTCTTTAATGCTTTCAGTAGTAATAATATATGACACAATATTGATATTTCATAGTCTTGTTATTTAACTCATGATGTTTTCTTTACAAAAATGTATTAGAGAAACAGGTTGTCTTTTTCACAGGATTTTCCTAACACATTAATGTTTTTAAAGGATTTTATGCAAGTATTCAGTGATTAGGAATATTTACACTTATGAGAACTAAATAGGTATAAATTTAAACTTTTTTTACTTCTTAAAAATACTCAAAATGATAATAAAATGGTACATGTAGGTTTTTTTGTATTTGTTTTGTTAAGACAGTTTCACATTGTAGCCTGGGCTGATCCTCCAGCCCAAATCTCCCAAATGCTGGGATTGCAGGCATGTGCCGCCATTCCTGACAGTACTTTATTAAAAACAAAGTAGAATGTTTTAATTTGTTTGCTTTATTTTCTTTAGGGTCTAATGAAAAAATTCATTCGATGTTCTACCCGTGTTACTGTGGGAACTATTAAAAAGTTTCTAAGTTTAAAACTAAAGCTTCCAAGTTCTTATGAGGTAAGATAATATCTAAGTGTGAACATTCTAATGATCTGAAGTAAAGTTCCAGCAGAAGAAGAGAAATTAATTGAGCTTATATTCAAATTAATTTTGTGGAAACTGGTTATTGCTAAAATTTTAATTCTTAGACTGTAATATTTATGTGATATTTTATAACAACATATCTTGCATAAATCATGGTGGTTTATAATTAAAGAAAATATTTTAAATTTAATATTGAATTATCCTAGATAAGTGAGTTCTTTCTTTTCTATAAAACTGTGATTTTAAGATGTGTTGCTGCTGTAGTTACCTTCTCTTTGCTGGGACAAATTCCAGGCCAGAAGCAGCTTATGGGAGGAAAGGGTTAATTTCAGGCTTACAGGTTCCAAGTGCAGGTTCATTATACATCCATAGCAGAAAAAGCCAATGCCCAGCACTCAGGCTGGCTTAGAACACACTTTAGGGCTGGACTCAAGATCCACCCCCAGTGACACATCTCCATCAGGGCTTATTAGGAAGCTTATTCAAAAATACCTGAGGTAATGAGGGACATTAACAATCAAACTACCCATTGCAGTCACCTTTTAAAACTTTTTGTTGATAATTTTATATATGTATAAAATGTATTTTGATCATATTTCCTTCCCATCCCTTTATCCCCTACTTCCCTATACTCCTCCTTTGATCTGAGATTTCTTCAGAATATAACACTATTTTCTCATCAAAAGGGGTATCATAAATAATGTCCTATAGTGTCATGCATGCAAAAGTGATATTACATAGCATTATTCAAAACCAGATATTGCATCTGAACAAATGTAGTTTACTAGTTTATTAATCAGTCCAGCAGATTGCCCTGATACTGATCACAGCATGGCTCCTAAGCAGTATCCAGAGGATATTTATGATCCTGGGAGTTTTGGGTTATACTATAGCAAGGAAATATTACTACTGTTTTTATCTGCTACATGAAAGACATCTCTTTTATTCATCAATTCCTCTTTCCTCTCCCTTAATTCTAATAGTAGCTTCTGAAAAACGGAAGACCTAGTTTCCTGTATAAAGACATCAAAGGAAGCATAGGTTTTTCAGGGGTTTTATTTGCAGTAATACATTTATGAATAATTATCATAGGAGAAATTAAATGTGATAATATTTTAACACAGACATTGACCAACATTAAAACTGTATTTTAAAGAAACATCTATCTGATCCAGAGCTTTATTGAATATTTTTCTAACATGACTAATCTGAGTATAAATTTTTTATTATGGTTTGGTCTGGCAAATTAAACATTTCCTCAGACAATAATTTTTATATTAGGAAATAATTGTGAAATTATTAGCCCAGCATGCCTAGTAAATGTAAAAGCATAACATACAGATGACAGCTGAAGGGAAAACTAGACAGATTATTTGTATGATTTGGTTTTGTATTTTACCACCTTCTTACAAAATAGCATGTTTAGTTTTATTTCCTTTTAAGTCTGGTTCAGAGTCATTCTTTTTGTTTGTTTTTAGGAAGCTTCTGAAACTTAAGAATGGTTACTACTCTCTGCCTTACTTTTCCCTGTGGTATATTCCTCTGCTGAGATGGAAGGAGAAACTTGATCTGCTACAGTTTCTTATTTATCTCAGCCAAAGGGCTTTTCCTGGGACTTTTTAGAAATAGTTGTTGTTCTCCCATTATTTGCTGCCCATCATAAAGGAATAAGGGTTTACAGAGACACCTGAGGCTCAGACTTCTGTAACAGTATTGCTGGCAGGGACAGGGAAGCACAGCTGTTTGGTAGCAGGAGCAGTAGCCTCCTGAAGAGATTAGGGATATATATAAACATTTGTTAAATACACTTTGTTGAATAATTGAACTATAGACAGTGTTTCAATAACCTTTTTGAGTTTTTTGTGGGGGGAGTTCTTTATTGTAACCTAGAGCAAAAATGAGCATTTATAGTTACAACCTTGTTTTGAAGTTTTATGAAAGGTGAGAGGTAGAACCTATAAATATTGGTGCATGTTACCAACCAAGCAAACCAGAGAGGCAAGACAGCCCTAGGATACACAGACCTGTGCCATAGTCCTAAATGTTCTATCAACACGGCTTATCTGTAATTAACAAGGCATGCCATATACTTCAAAGGCCTCCAATCTCCATATCCACATGCATTACCCTCTTTTAATGTGAACCAACAAGAAGGTCACCCCTTTCAGTCTTGGGAATTTAAAAGGATTCTGAGAGGGTTGTGTTATTATCTTCTCATTCAGTAATTCCATAAACATGTTCTAAAATCCTTAAGGTGACACAGAAGTGTGGATTCAGAATGTTGACATTGCATTTATAAATGAAGTGTATGAGCTTGAGATACAGTTAGGTGGGCAAGATCAACAGTACTTCTCATTATGTTCTGTGAGAAAGAAGTGCTTTCATTAAAAATATTCAGTATGATTTTAAAATTAGTACTTTACTCTGCTGTCACTGTATCCTTTAAATTTTTTAAAATATGTAAAGTACTAACTACAGTTTCTAACAGTATTTCTACCTATTCCTTTTAAAGTTGGATGTGCTGTGCAATGGTGAGATTATGGGGAAGGATCATACTATGGAATTCATCTATATGACAAGATGGCGGCTAAGAGGAGAAAACGTAAATTGCTTTTATATTTCCATTTACCTATGTGTGTATTCAGTTACATATTATTATATTATTCAAATTTAACAATAGTACTTAGAAACTTAAATTAACTTGGGAAGGAGAAGAAACTGGTTCTTATTTTTTTCTTCAGAACCCTAAAAATTGGTCCAAGTATCAGACCAGTTTTTATGTGTTTTTTTTTAAGGTGAGTTTAAAAGTCCTGCTTAAGAATGTTTAGGAATCTGACTGCCTTGAGACAGAAAAGATGACACAGTTGTAAAGCCCAATAACCAAATCTAAAAGTAAACGTGAAGGGGTTAAATGCTGCCCTGACTAGTATGATGAAATAGGCTAGAATTGGGTCATCTTTTTTCAGGTACCTTCTTTACATTAAAAGCATAAAGTCAGGCTTAGGCTCAGTGAACTTGTAGGAGTTTCTAATGCCAGATACAAATTGGTGTACCTGCTCTCCATGCCCTATGCCACACCCAGAGGACATGTCCATCCTGGGATGTCCTGCTGACACTAGGCTTTGACATCAGTTAGATAAAAGTCAAAGCTCTTCCAAGGCCTGCAGAGATGGTGCTCCAATGTTCCCACTGTCCTTTCTCACCCGACCATTTACTCTCCTTGACTTCACCTCTGCAGCTGTAGGGCCTTTCAGGCTTCTTCCTGGGAATGCCTGTATTCATCCAGCTATCTCCTGCTCCCACTCACTGCAGTAATTATGCTGTGTGTCACCTTAGAATTATAACTCTCTCTCTGCTTTCTAAATTTCTTTTATTTTTCATTGTTTTCCATAGCATTTCGTATCATGAAATACTATTCCACTTTAAAATTTTTTTAAATTTATTTGTAAGCAGAGAGAGAGACACGCACAGAGAGAGGAGAGAGGGGGGAAGGAGAGGGAGAGGAAGGGAGAGAGTATGGGTGTGCCAGGGCTTCTGCCACTGCAAACAAACTCCAGATGCATGTGCCACTTTGTGCATCTGGCTTATGTGGGTACTGGGGAATTGAACCTGGGCCCTTAGGCTATGCAAGCAACCACCTTAACCGCTGAGCCATTTCTCCAGCCCCATCCACTTATTTTTATGTTTGTCACCCATCTAAAATGTAAGCTGAGAACAGTTTCATGTGTTCACCTCAAACACAGCCCTGCAAGATATTCAGTATTTGCTTGAAGAATACATTGAATAGAAATTTTGTCTCAAATAAATATATAGGTATAGAAAACATTCTAAAGATAATTTTATTAATTTGGATATATGCTTCCTATTTGTTAAAAATAATTTTAATGTAAAAATAATTTTTAATGTTAAAAAATAATTTTTTCTCAGGTTCTAATTAAGTATGAAGTATTATATTATTCCATCAGACAAGTGACATGGACAAATATAACAGTGATGTCTTTATTAAGCCCTTACCAGAGTATTTATTGTGATCACATCCCTTCCCATCTCTTCCATCCATTGCCAAAGAAGCTAGGCTGTCCAGACTCTCCTTATGCTGCTTCCTGGCATTGCTCACTAACTCTGCCTTGGGCTGGATCAGCTTACAGGATTCTACACTAATGACTACCATGTGGTTCTTTCACTTGCTTCTAGTACTTTTTAATTATTTATTTATTTGAGAAAGAGAAAGGCAGGCAGAGAGAGAGAGAGAGAGTAAGAGTGCATGGGCATGCCAGTATCTCCAGCCACTGCAAACAAACTCCAGACACATGCACCACTTTGTGTATCTGGCTTTACATGTGTACTGGGGAATTGAACACAGGCCATTAGGCTTTGCAAACAGTGCCTTTAACTGCTAAGCCATTGCCCCAGCCTCTAGCACTTTTTCGTATTGAACACTTGAATATATGGGATTTATTCATTTACACACATACATCCAACATGACTAATTTCTTCTAATGATTTTTTAATCAAAAAAGGTAAATTAAAAATTTCATAGTTGGTCTCATTGTTTTCAGATTATTTAACCATTATCTGATCACTTACGTGTATCTATATGCACAAACACACACACACACTTTTTTTTCCGGAACATTCAGCATTTGTATGTTCCGGAATACTTTTGCCTTCATAGCACACACTATTCTGAGCCAGCCTTATATATAATTTTACCTTTCATAACAATATGATTATTATAACACCCCTGTCAGAAATCCTTCATTGTCCATTGTCTTTGGGATAGGTTTCTATAAAGTCCCAACTAAAATGTCTTATATAAGTTGTTGGACCTTATAACTTGCTTTATAATATATGTTAGTAACTGTTAGGGGAAAGTCCCTATCAGCTTTTAAATCCTTTTGCATGAGATTGTGACTGGCGTGGGGTTGTATTTCTGGGTTGCTTTGGCTCTTAATTGGCATCTGCAGCTTTCAATGATACTCAGTGCTATGGGAAGTCTCCTCATGTGTTCCATACTCCACTATGTCTGAGTCAGTCTGTATTTTCATTCCTCTTTACACTGGGTACTATTCTCTGAGTCTTTTGTCTTGGGCAATGCTGTTCCATATTCATTCTACCCCTTATCTTGTCCTGTTTCTAGTCTCCCAGGAAAAACCTTAGGAAATTTAAGCTTATCTCCAGTTCTATTGTACTGGAGTATCTATCTCCCTGTACCCTCCAGCCACTGCTTGCTTTTATCCAGAGGTAGATTCACTTGAAGCTTAGCCCTTCAAGGGCTTGCCTCCATCATGACGTCAAACTTAGAACCTATAATTTTTTTTCAGTTCAAAACAGTATTTCGACGTCAAGATTCTTATACTGAAGGTTAGAGGTTATTAGTAAGTTAAATATACTTTGAAAAGCTAAATAGTATTTCTCCAATTTTAATGCAAATACAAATAATCAGGCAATGGATAAAATCCAATTCTGTTCAGTAGGTTTGAAGTGGGTCTAGGATTCTGCATCTCTACAAGCTCCCAGGAGATGCAAAGAACTAGAGTTTTAGGAGATGTGACCAGGGGAGGGTGTGGAGTCTCAGAAGCAGAACCCAGTGTGGAGGGATTTGTTCATCTAATCTTACCATAAACCATTATTTTTTAATGTGAGAAAACTGCTGAAAAGGAAGTATATTCATAGATGAATATCCTCAGTAGTTTAAAAATATTCGCTCACTGATTTGCTCACAACCATTTATTGATTGTCACTACTGCAGCCTGTAACTGAGACTTCAAGATAGACATGAGGTTAAGATTCAGGTTCTAACTCAAGTAGTAGAAAAACAAAACCAAGTGGATCAGCCCTGACAGATTGAACAAAGGGAGCCCGTGCCCACTCACAGCCTGATCTTGAATAGCTCTGCTCTTAGGAGAGATTAACCACAGAAAGGGAAGAAAAAGGGTTACCCATGTAACTGAGAGGAGAGGCCCTCCCCCAGCAATTAGTATTTACATAGAAAATAAAAAGTTATGGCACCATTTATGTATTTGCAAAATATTCTTAAAACTCACATATGAATGCTAAAATTTCTCCAATCTCAACCTTACTAAGTTAAATAACTACCATTTTCTCAGAAATTGTTTATTTAAAATTACTCATGTTGACTCTTATGTTTGACATTAAACTACTTTAAATAATCAGTTTTAAATATGTATCCCGTTGTGAATGCCTCTTATCTGATGAGTTCATCTCCTCCGCAGTTTCGGTGTCTGAACTGCTCAGCTTCGCCAGTCTGCTGTCAGGATGGCCCTTTGTATCAGGTAAGAGGCACTCACGACGGTACATAAAACCATCACAGTGCTCTGTGCTGACCACTCTCATCAAAGATTCAACTATTGAAACATGTCACTTCATAAAACTAATGGGTTTTTGTTTTTTGATCTTCAAACTTAAACATCCCAAATTTCCAATATGTTAGTTCTCCCAAATTAACCATTTACTGGACTAAAAGGATATGTATTAAGCCACTATTTATGAATCTGAAAATTTTTTAGTTACTAGTTTCACCCCTTGAGCTGTTACCTTCTTTATATAAGACTCATTTTTTAAATGAGTCTTTTTTCCAAAAATGGAAGCTGAAATGTCAACTTAAGCAATCCTAAATAGCAACAAGGGCTAAATGTAATTGTGATCTCACTCCAGAGCCCAGCCATAAATGCCTTTCTGGGTTACCTCTTTAATAATGAAATGACAGGGAGCTACTTTAGTGATGCATGGAGAAAACCTGAACATGGATCTAAGGAAATTTTATCTCATGAATATACATTTTTTAAAAGTTGAGAAACAGGAGATTGTGTCTAGTGTATTGAGGCTTGTAGCTGGGTGCAGAAATCTGTGCTCAGCCCTACCTAATCTCATGACTAGCCATAGCATATTTAAAAATGCCCATTTTCCTTTTTTTCCAATAATTACATCATCATCCTGTTTCCTTTGTAGCTTATAACTAGTAAACTTCAGTATTGCTGTTTTGAGGTTTGAACAAATTAATTTACATTATTTATTAAAACAACACATAAATTACTAATTAAACATTTTTAATTAGCAGCTTATCTAGAATTGCCCTCAGTTTATTTTCCCTCCTGTAAATGGGAATCCCTGCCTATTACATTGTGAGCTTTTTTTTTCCTTAGAATTGGAATAACCTAATATAACATCTGTAAAGGTAAAGAAAAAATCATGTAGAAAGCAAAGTCATCCTTCTTGCACTACACAGATGAAGGAGGGGTGAGCAGTTTTGTTTAGCTAATAAATTCTGTAGAAAAGCTTCCTGGCTGATTTGGGTGATAAGTTGTCATGATGTACCCTGCCAGAACTGTAATAATCCATATATGCTCATGGACTTCCTATATTTTCCATGGTGCTAATAATGTCTATCTGTGGCATTAGAAATAAAGATGATTTTGAACGCTGATCATAGGTATTGAAGAACAACTGGAATAAGACAAACATCTAAATGCACACTAGTTTCCTTTTCTTTCTTCAGTACTTTATTATGAATAGCAATCTTGTGAGAAAATTGAATTTTTAGTGCAAATTCCTCCAAATTCATTTCAAAATATAGCATAAATATGATAGCAAAAGTTGAAAGTGAATTCACAATTTCAGAACTAGGACCAAATCTCATTTTTAGCATATATAAGAAAATGATCAATAACATATTAAAATACACTAAGTAAAATGCTAACTTACAAAAAAATAATAAAAAAAAAGACTGAGCAGGACTTTTGTCAGAATTCAAGGACTTAATATTGTGGGGGAGATAGACAAATTGATAGCAAGCTTCTATTTTACATGCATCCACTAAAATAAAAATTACCAGATGTGAAACGACATTTGATATAATATAGTATTAATACTAATTTTCCTACCAGCTTCTTAGTTTGAATTTTTTCAAAATAATAAAGGATTTAAAATAATTATTTCAAGGAAGATATTTTATCTTTTCAGCACATTTTCTCTCCTTTCCTTCTCTTTTCCTCTATCTCCTCTGTTGCTTTTTCTGTTTATATTTGTTGAGTTTTAAGTTATTAGGAAACAAATCATATATATGGATAGTTGACCACTGAATAGTTCAGCATGTATTTCCTCAAAACAAAGACTTTCTCATGTAAATCCAAAACTCCATTTCACACAAGAACCTTAAATACCGTACTACAGACATGTCAGTGATTGGAGCAGGACAGAGAAGCCCGTTGAGACTGAACGCTCAGAGACACAGGGTTGGAGGCTCTATGCAGACCTACTGGGGCTCATTTCATGAATTATGTTAAGAGGTTGGTGGCACCACTGTCCCATACCTCGCATTGTAGATTGATGGATTAAAGTAGAAAGTGTTAAAATTTGTTCCATAAAGATCAAGAGTAAAATAGAGTTGAGAAACTAATCATAAAAGGTAGTCTTTCACTTTGTGCCTACAAACATAAAAATAACAAAATTGTGAATTAACTATAATTGAAAACAAAAGTCTCATAATTTGTAGAACTTGACAAAAAAGGTTTAATGTCATTTAGATTTTATGTCACACATAAAAACTGATGTATGGTCATGTAGCAAGAAGCCTAGCTTTCGATGAAGAAATAGAGTATAATTAGACAAATTAACAAAAAAGGAAATTTTTAGACGTCAAGAAATAAAAAAGTAAAAATCTATTTCATGTTTGTTTATTTATTTTTGGTTTTTTGAGGTAGAGTCTTGCTCTATAGCCAGGCTGACCTGGAATTCACTATGTAGTCTCAGGGTGGCCTTGAACATAGGGCAATACTCCTACCTCTGCCTTCCAAGTGCTGAGGTTAAAGGAGTGTGCCACCATACTCAGCCTATTTCATATTGATGAAATTGCCAGGTTAAGAAGGGAGGAGCATAATGCTCATTATTGATAAGACTGGAGGAATGGACACTCCTATTCTTTTAGAAATATAAAAATAGGACAAATTAGTAGTATTTATCAAAGAAGATTTTGAAAATGTGTATGATACTTGAGCTAGTCGTTCCACATCTGGGAATCTGTCTTGGGGCTTGGATAGTAATTATTGGGGTGAGACTAATTTTAATAGCAAAAATTTAATCTCAAATGTGTATCCAAATGAGATATGGATAACTTAAGTTTTGTTTTTTTTTAATAAGAGAATGTGTGACCATTAAAAATAATCATTTAGGAATATATTAAATAAGTTAGAAATATAGACTTTTACATGGACAAAATTATTTAACCATATATTTAGCAAGAAAAACTATAGATAAAATGGCTAGAAGTATGTATACTGAAACTTTTATGGTAGTTATTTTTAGAAGATAATATTTAAATAATTTCCCTTTGTATGTTTATTCCTTGTGTCTCTATATTTTCTATATCTACAACAAAACAGATTGCTTATGACAAAAAATAAAGAACTTTATTATTTAAGGAACTAAAGCATATCAACCAATGATAGTAAGCATTCTCATTTTCTAAAGTTATCCCATTTGAAATGTATACTTTGAGAATTTATCTCTTTTTTTTGTTTTGTTTTGTTTTGTTTTTACTTTTTTATTGTATAATGAGATTTAGGACCTGAAAACTGTGTGGAAGGAAGGAAGTCCATTAAGGATGATCATTTAACTGAGTTGCTATGCCATGTTATTAGAGCAGCAAGTGTTTTGCCCTTTCACCTCAGAAGTACAATGGGAACACAGACATAACTGAAGTATATCTTACGAGCTTTCACATACTAAAATTATTAAACTTGATATGTGGCAATAGAACCAACAAACTGTTTCTAAGAGGAGAAAACAAAAAGTATCTTTAGGCAGAAGCTGAGAACATCTCAACCAATGATAACCATCCATTCTACTTCCCTTTCTGTTAGTTCTAGTACAATTGTTGATACTTCTAAACATGATGAAAGTGTTCTAAAACAGGCAACCCAATTACAGAAAGCCTGCAAATTCATCAACCAGGAACACAAAATATGAAAGATTATCATAGAAAGGGCAGGCATTAATAAAGTTAAGATGACTGCATCAGTATTCTCAAAATCTATTTGAGCCTCAGCAATGCTAAGAGAAGTAAGTGTGTGTATGCTTGTGCATGTGTAAGTGTAAACAGGCCAGAGGTGTATGTCAGTGTCTCTCTTCATTGCTCTCCACCTTATTTACTGAGGCAGAGTTTCTCACTTGAACCCAAAGACTGTGTTGCTGGTTGAGCTGTCCAACTTGCCTGGGATCCTGTCTCCATGTCCCTACTGCTGGGAATATAAGTGGGCCATCATACCCCTCAGCATTTACATCCATACTGGGTGGTAAAGCTCCAGTCCCTGTGCCTTTAAAACAAGCCCTTCACTGACAGCCCTCAGAAATACCCAGATCCAAGTGGGCCATCATGCCATCAGCATTTACATACATACTGGGGTCAGAGCTCCAGTCCTCATGCCTTTATAACAAACCCTCAGAAATACCCAGAAAAAACTTATGAAGATGTTTGTGCTCCACTCCCAGATATTTGATTCTGCATCAACAGAATAAAATTTAAAATAAAAGCAAATTACAAAATTAAATACAGATTAATTAGACCATGAAAACCCTGAAAGACCTTTATGCTCCACCTGTGAAAGCTAGAAGTGGCTTTTTCAAGTGGGAGAGCAAGGCCTGGGCATTTCCCTACCTTTCTGTCCTACATTGAGTCTTCTCACTGCGTAAGGTACCTGTAAGTGCAGAAAGTGTTATTGTTGGCATTGCAGACTTACATTCTGTCCCTTTTTTCTATGTGAAAGTATACACTGTTCTCTGTTCTGGCTTTTGCCTTCACCTACATGAAGGTAAAGGGGCATTCATTATTCAGTGGCCATCTCGGTTTTGATTCCATAATTAAGTAGCTCATCGAATTTCATTTTAAAAGGGGACCTGCAGATTTGAGACAATGAAAATAATTGGTTCTCCACACCCTTTTGACTTTGTGATGTGTTGGGTTTTCTGTAATGGGGAATTAAGGTTAAAACAGACAAACAGAGTCAAGAACTCTTTCTTCTATAGTGTTACACAGTAGGTCACAATGTTTAAGACCTTTGCTAAATAGAGCTTTACCAAGGTCAGTACAAACCTTTTAACTGTAGTGTATAATCGATCTGAATGTTTAGCAGAAAGGCAATGACCTATGTAGTTCATGTAGCAATTAGTTTTATATTTCTAATATTTTTAAAGACTATTAAATATATCTTAAATGCTAAAAGGAAAAAGTAATTCATAAAAAATTGCTTTCAGAGCACTATGGTTTTATAGATTTACAGTATGGGATGTCTGTCAGTGGGTTTTCACCAGGGGTGGCCCGATTTACTGGGTCTCACACAGTTGCTGGTGGAATGCCTGGAAGCGTGTAGATTGCAATCCTCCACAACCCCTGCTTCTCCTAAGGAGTGCATTAGATGTAGACCTTTCAACCTGACCTCTGTTGCATATTAGTGAAAACTTGATTCATTCAAGAAAAGTAATGGAAATCAAAAGAGAGTGCTCACACCTCTAATCTCAACCCTAGGGAGGCTGTGGCAGGAGGATTGTTGAGTTTGAATTAAGCCTAGGCTATATAATAAATTCCAACCACCCTGGACTACAGAGTGATACCCTGTTTAAACAAAAGGAAGGAAAGAAAAAAGGGAAAGAGAGGGAGAGAGGACAGACAAAAGAGTATTATAACTTGAATATTTATTTATTTATTTATTTATTTATTTATTTATTTATTTATTTATTTATTTGCACTGGGATGGGAGGGGGACCCCTAGAGCCCTTTGCTTTTTCAAAAGGAACACCAGATACTTGCTCCACTTTTTGAGTCCAGCTTTACATGGAGGTTGGGAAATTGAACCTGGGCCAGCATGCTTCTCAATCAAGCACCTTTAACAACACTATCTCCCCATCCCAAAGTAGTTACTTGAATCCTACATGGCAACTTAAATTTTAGCTGTTGTAATCACTAGACCAGGAATTCTTAAATAATTTGTATGTAAACTATATTGCTTAATACAAACCTAGTCTTACTCATCATCTGTTTTTATTTTATAGTCATATCCTATGGTATTGCAGTATCGACCAAGAATTGATTTCGGGTAGACCAAGGGACCCAGATCTCACTGAAATGAATCCTGCACTATTTGTTTACTCGTCGACAGATTGCACAGTGAACGGTGTGTGGACGAGAGGGACACAATCAGACTTTCAGCATGCAAATAGGGCCAACGTCTGTCTCTAAACTGTCGGTTGTATTCATGTTGTTTCTGTTAGGAGCAATCCAAGTGCCATTCTGCTATGGAACCATCTGTGTCAGGTATTTGTGCTGTCTCACGGTGTGCAAATCATGGCTACAGTCCATTAGGTAGACAGCCATGATTCAGCTTTCTGAGTATTTTGCTTGCCCATTCTCAGATTGTTCTAATGTTCAATTACACTAGTAAAATGGCTCACTATTTGTGGTATTGTAGTTTTGACATACTTAACTGTTTTATTCTTGTTTATTATAGAGTACTGTATAAGAACTTAATTATATCTTGAAATTATTTTGTATGAAAATATATTTAGAAAAGTGGTTTCAGAGCCACTATCTTATTCTTGGTAAGCTTTTATGTAAAAAAAAAAAGAAAAGAAAAAAATCAGCTCAAACTTGAGTATACAAGTCCTTTGTGAAGAATTCCAGTTATTTTTTTGCATTAGAGCACATAATTGTAGACGTTTTAGACATCTGTATAGTCTACTAATTGCACAAGGAAGGCATGTTAGCCCTCCAGATTAAAATGTATGTGACTTCTTAGACAACTGAAATGTTAGATTCACAACATTCACTATGTTGGCAGCTGATCACACTGACTTCTAATAAGATTAATGTGTAAGTTTAGTATTTGATAATGCCTTAGGACAAGCGGGTGCTGCTTCATGAAACTTCATTGTATAACCCGTCTTATCTGTGTATCATTACACTGTTGCTATTTTTTAATGATGCGTTGTTTGTTTTTAAGTTGGCCTTGGGTTTTTGTGTCATTGTGGCATGCAGAGGGTTGTGTATGATGATTTTAAATATTAGGACTTTTAGAGCAGATAACATTGACTATTTTATGGATTTTAAAAGTCTCAAAACAGTTGTAGGTTAATATTACTAGCTACATATCACAATTCCCAGCCATATGCAGAAAACAGTAAATGTAATGTAGATTACTATGCTAACCAAAACTAATGGTTTGGATATAGTTTTTAGTAAATGGGGGAGTAGGGTTATCATTTTAAATGTGAGTTTGTTAGAAGTCAGCTAGGATGGTGTGCCTGGTTTTGCAGTTGTGTTAAGTCTTCCATTTATGTTGGGATTAGTCTGCAACTGAAAGAAAGTCTTGTCTCACCTTATGACATTCAAGACTTCATTTTAAACCTTGTAAAATACATAGTGTTTCCAAGAACCTCTTTGGAAACTGTCTATCAGTTGTTTTGAAACAAACAAGTCAACCTCTGAATCTTAGGAGAGATCTTAGTAATTAGTGAAAATTACTTGTTTTAGAAACTTGACACTGAGCAGTGAGCACAATGTGTGCATCACACACGTAGTTTTTACACTGTACACATGCCATGCACTACCTTTGCCAGTAAAATCTTTCACAAATTAATGCCTTCTGAATCCCAGAAAGCTTCATAGAAATAAGACATTGTACCGCTGTAAGGAGCATACACAATACAGCTAATTCTTGATTTCATAATAAAAAGGATAAAAGTTTATAATTACCTTTCATTTTAAGTCAAAAGTCCATATTAAAGGTTTTGTGTTAAAGGGCGCAGCAGCCCTATCTTAATTTCATCTAGTTAAATTGTTCTGGAGGAGCTCACAAGCAGAACCCAAGCAGCAGTCTGCATTAACCCAAAAACAATTTATTTTCTACCTACAAAAATTATTTTGCTCTTCTGTGAAACCCAGTTCCTAGGTATCCCTAAATTTTTAAGATAAATTTGTTATATCTAGACACTGATTAAAATAGTGTTTTAGATATGGAAGTTAATTTTAATTAACTTAAGTCAAAATGAAGTGAATACATTTTGAAAACACATGAGACTTGAATATTTGACTCCCCTACCAAGACTTACCTCTATAACTGAGGTTTATGTACAAGAGTTCTTTAAATTTGCTTGTTGCCCAATCACAATGTAACTTGACTATTTTCCAGGGGATGCATGGGAAATAATTGTGGAATTGAGAATAGTTTTATATAAAATTCCTTTATTTCATGTTAACACATAGACATTTTTTACTGAGATGCAATAAAATATGTGCCAAAACATAGAACTTTGGGAAACTTTTTCAATGGTCCTGAGTATTATGGTATTGCTACTGGAACCGTAGACTCCCTTTTTCAGTGGATCTCCTTTGGTTTATCAACTCTGTGACTCTAGGTGGAGGAATGCTCTCTCGTGTCTGGTAACACACTAAGTCCCCAGTTCATTCTTGATATCAGGTTATAGAATTTTGGGCACCTTTTGAGGCTAGCTTTAAAAATAAAGGGTATTAAAAATCTCTTACATAAATAACCTATATAAATAATCTTAATCTATAAAATCAAAGAATCTAAATTAAGCTCATCTTCAATCTGTTGTTTCTTAAGCAATAAACTGACAAGAACTTTATGCCCTTAAAAGGTTTTGTTGTCTGTTATACCTGCCTTAAAAATCAGACATGAAAAGGTCAAGAAATCATGGCTGTTAAAAATGACTGGTTTCTAAATATCACTCTAAATTGAAGTAGTCACATCTACTAATAGAGATATCAAAACAGCCTTTTCACTAGCTTAAGACACTCTTAAACATGTGTTAAAAGATGTACTAAAATACTTATTGATGAAGTTATATTCAGTCTGGGGCTTGGTTGACTTGAATAATGTCTTCTAACTGCTTTCAAATATTATTTCTTGATTCACTAAATATCTACCCCATACTAATATGCCACCTTGTATAAATATAGTGAACTTGCTCAAATGTTATCTAAATTTAATCTAATTCATATTCTTGTGAACTGCTTAGCTTTATTGAATACTTAAAAGAAAGTGCCTCCTGACTAAAGTGCATTTGTTTTAGATTTACTGCATAATTTTTCAGTTATCTGTACCTGTCTCTTATGAATGGTTTCATATCTAAATAGACACTTTCAAGTTAGAGTAATCTCTTTTTTAAAGATTTTCATAAGAATATAGATATCACCAAAGATACTTTACTTTTAATTAATAGCCACGTGGGAGAACAGTCTTGACAGCTTAGAGGCTGGAAGTTAATTAGATTGCAACTTAATTTTATGTAGTTAGTCATTAACCTTGATTAATTACTGAAGTATCACCAGTGAAAGGCATTAAAGTGAATTTTCCTGGTGATGTTGGTCAGATGCAGTTTTCTTGCAATAATCAGAGCACACTTCCTTTCAAATACATTCACTGTTTTATCTAGCACTGTCTGAGACGGCTTAGAAGATCCTCAGATGTGAGCTATGTGTGGGATAAATACAAACTTGCAAAAGAATACTGAAATTTAGGTTTTAAAGTTTAAGAAGTTTTCTGTTCTGTGAAGACAGTGTTAAGTAAATTATACTTATTTAGCTCTTGGGATTTTACTAATATGTGAAATTTTATTAAAGACAGACTTTGGTAAAAGTGCTGACATGCTTCTATATGATGCAGTACATTCTATTAGATTTACATAAGTGCTTTTTTATTTAAAAACAAAATTTTCATAAAAGCCTGTGAATTTTTTTCTTAAAAAAGCATGTCACTAAAATTTAGCCATGCCACCAAAATTTGACAAAATGAAGCACAGTAGGAACATCGAAACAAACGCCTCATTGGACTGTTTCTCCTTGGAAGTTGGTTACTGGGTTGGCCTCCTGGGATCGATGGGCTGGAAGGGCTGCGGTCTGTGGGCACTCCCACTGAGCTACATCTCAGCCCCTACTCTGTCTGGTCAGATAAGGATTTTTATAGCAAACTAAGCTCTGCTCCTGTACGATACTGATTGATTGTAGGAATTTCTAAAGTGAGTTTTTCATAACTCCTTTTCTGGATTAGAAATACAAAAATTTTTACATGCTATTATTATTTTAAGATGTATACATCCTTTGGAGAAAAATAAGGAACACAGCATGTCTTTAAGATCTCATTTATGAAAAACTGAAAAGTATTAAGTACACAAAAGACTCCGAAGCCTTTCCAAAGCACAGAATAACATGTGGGTCTGAATTTACCTGATTCCTAGCTACATTAAGTGATGTGTTGATGTAAAATAGGAGATTGAAGGTTCATTAAAATAGACTTACATAGACAATATGGGGATTTCAGGGTTTCGTTTTAAGCATTGGTATTTTTCTAGTAATTTAAAAATTCTTCTGTAATAGTTTTCACAAATAGTGTGTTTTCTTTCTTTCCTCATTTTCAAATGTAACTAAATTGTTTGGGCACTTCCTTTTCATAAAGTTATAAAATTAAACTTAAAAATAATTTTATTGCTTTAAGCTCATGCATGCCCCTTTATATGTGATTCAAAACATACTGATTTTTCAGAGATACTTTTCAATGTTAATTATCTTTACATCTAGGATCAAGTAAAGCACATACATGTTAAGTACTGGGCCTAATTTTCTTCCATCCTGAAAAGCTTCAATGGAATAAAAAAATGATCTACAAATGAAAAATAAATATTTCTGGGCAATGTAGAGATAGAAAACAGGTTTATTTATTTATCCATACATTTAACACCAGCCCACTGGAGCAGGAGTCACTCAGCTCTGATGGGGCAGCCCAATATTTCTGGGTGTTTTCTTTTGCTATCTTTTTCAGAATGGGGGTGGGGGCCCAAGTGTCCTTATGAAGCTGTGGTCCAGGACAAGAACTTGTGAGGGGAGTAGGCATGTTCTGCCACGTTCTTTCCTGCATCTGGTGACACAACTGCCATGCGTTGTTGGTTGAACGCCTCAATAAATGCAGCTGGCATAGAATAGATTGTAAAGTTATGTTGCTAATTTTACTTTGAAATATAAAATATTTAAGCTTTTTGTCAAAAGTGGTAACATCTTAATGCAAATAAAAACCTTTTTGTGGTTGTAAGATTTAGCTTATAAATCATTCAAATTGAAGTGAAAGAATTACCAGGTCATTGTTAATGACTTAGTCTATTAAGAATATATGTATTTTTGTAAAGGAAAACACTTGTAGATATTTAATCAGTACATGATACATGTCTGTTTTGCAGAAATAAAATGCTGCTTAGAGATTCTCTTTAAATATTTTTATTTTTGTGCTCAAATGTTATTTCTGTTGATCTCTGGAATGTTCTGTACAAAGCTGTATGATTGTACTGTTGAGCTAGATACGTGTTTTTTTTTTTTAATTCTGGGCTTAGCCACATATATTTGACCATGTATCTTTGTTATTAAATTTTTGATGCATAATATTTTGTTTGTCTTTAATATTAATAGCTACTGACTGTAACCTCTCTTAAAAGTGTTCAAGTGTAGTTACTCTAGTGGACTTCGTTGAAATTTGATGAGCATTTAGGGTCATAAACAAGAGTGTCAAACTGCCTTTCTAATGCCAACCCATTCAGTTTGAAGGGGAGAGACTCCATATCAGCTAATACTCCAGGTGTCTGCCCCAAACACACACATATTCTGGATTATTCAAACCTAAGAGTCAGACCAAAGAAAGGTCTAGTCAAAGCAAACCGAAAGACTTTATTTCCTCCAGAGAAAGGACTTAGCTTGGTGAGGGGTTTCTTAGTCGGTCAGTTCATTGGGGAGTGTTTGCTGCTGTTGTCTCAGACAGTGCCTCCTACACACTCTGCTCCTCTTTATTAAGGCCTACCCGTAAAAACCTCAAAATCCTCCTTATAGCCCAGCCTCTTTCCTGCTCTCCCTCCCTTCAATTCCCAATCACCCTGCACCTCTTAAGTCTGCTTTCCCCAAGCCCTTCTTCCCACCAAGCTCCTCTACCCTAAAGGCTCCTCCGGCCCACACCTCCTCCCTCTCCATCTAACAAAACCCTACTTCGGCATAACTGCTCTTCCTTGGCAAGCCCACTCCCACAATTCCCAAGCCTACAGAGTAATTCCAGGGCTCCCCAACTAACACGACTCCTTCTCAAAGATCTTCATTCCTCCCCTGTCGCCTGTCCCTGGTGTCCAGTGCTCCTCTTTGAAAAGGCCAGTTCTGCTGCTTTGCGAGCCTGCCTGCCCACTGTGCTCCTCTTTCCAAAGCTCTCCTCAAACAAGGGCCCACCGTCCTGCAAAGCTACACTGTTCAAAGCCTTGTTCCATCAAGGAAGCCCACTTCCCACAGGAAACCGTTCTGCATGGAGTGCTAGGCTCCTGAAAAGCCCTGCAGCTCCATTATTCCCACCGCTGCCACCTCCCAAGCTCCACTCCTGAGGTCCAGTCCTCCATAGGAAGCCCTGGGTCCCTGACAGCCCTGCTTCTCACCATCTCTCCTAGGAAGAAATCAATAGCTGTTGCTGTGAGGAAGAAAGTCTGGCCAAATGCGTTTGAAGAGACAGGACATGACTGGGGGGATAGGGCTCTGTAAGCAGGAACAGATTTGTAGGAAGAGTGGAGCTTTCTAAGGACCTTGTCAAGTCAGGCATTTTCGTTTAGGTTTTCATTTCTTGGGCAGGGTCTGTTTTGCCCAGGCTGGTCTCAAGCTGCCTTCTGCCTCAGCCTTCTGCTATGAAAGCATTTCAATAGGAGCAGGGCCTTGTAAAGAAAACCCGGTTTTGCAGGGAGGAGCAAGGTGTTGTAAAGTTAAGGCAAGTCTTTGAAGGATGTGTGACTCTTGTAGGAAGAGCAGGGATTATGAAGAGGACCTAGGTTTTGTGGAAAGCAGGATAGTTTGTAGGAGGAAAGACCCTCAGGAGCCTCAAATTTGCAGGGTGGAGCAGGGCTTGTATGGAAGGGCTAACCTCTAACGGAGCTGGACTTCCTAGGAGGGTCCAGGCCACACTCAGAAAGAGAACACTGCTGACAAAGCCCCTCTGGTTCTTAGAAAGCCCTTCCCCAAACCCCTGTTCCTGCTTACAGAGCCCCATGCCTCCCACAGCCCAATTCATGATTTATCTCAAGCACATTCATTCAGACTTCCTCCCTAGGCTGTAGCCATTAATGTCTTCCCAGGAGATCATCAGCTTGGAAAGGGGTATTGACCCCTCAATACCCACAAACACCTAACATTTCCACAGTAACTGGAACCAGTAAACAGTAGTGAATTAAACCGTTTTTAGGATGAGAGCTGATGCCCACAAGAGTCTTTAGCACTGTTTCCTTTTCTGATATTGGTTCCAACTCTTCAGAACTTCTCTGAGGTCAATATTCAAGGTGCCAGGTGGGCATCAGTGAAGTTTGAAAATAGACACTGCTTCTTGTGTAAGATTCCTATAAAGTGTAACAAAGGCAAGATCTGCCTTCCTGCTCCCACTGTATTCCCAGAATTATCTAAAAGAAGAAAACGTTTGCATGAGTGGAGGAAGGGGCGATAATCTTTCCCGAAGCCAGGCCTTGGAGCTGAGGTTCCCAGTGATCTCTGTTGTCATTGCTCACATGAAGGTATGGAGTTCCAGCCTCTCCTGTTCTCTCCTTTCCCTCTCCCTCTTCTCTAGAAATCACTCTAGCCCTCCTGACTTGGAGCCCATAGCTTCATCCCTGTGCCTGCACTGAGGCTTCACCTCTAGGCAGCTGTGCACCACTGGCTGCCATCCCAGGAAGCCCATCTGCCTGTCCTCTCCTGTCTGCATGGGCTCAGCTTCACCATCTCCCCTACATTTCTCTCCTAATACTTCCTTTCCTTTGAATGCCCTTCTTTTCTCCTGCCTCGCACACCTCCTATTCACTCACTCACTTGTCTGTTCTTGGGCTCGACCACTTGAGCCTTTCCTTCTTTCCCATGGGCTTATTCTGACCTGTCTTTTTCCCTCATTTCTCTTCCTAACTCCTCTCTGACATTTCATGTTTTCTTGTCTTCTCCTCACTCCCCTTTTCCCTTCTCTTGATCTTCCAACATGGTCCAGTTCTCCCTGGTCTTCTACCCTCCTCTTCTTATCCCTCCAACTCATTTGGTGGCTGATCAGCATAGAGGAACTAATGTGACCAGCATCATCACCACCACCGCTATGCAAGCTACCCACCTTCTCGTCATCAAAGCTGTTAGGAAGAATTCAGACCAAGAAAGTAAGTAGATAACATGGAACCCAAGAGTAGTAACCACAGCCAACCCCACTATTGCCTTAGGAATCTTGGGAAGGATAACAGGGCAAGTTCAGGGTAGGGAGAAGGTTCCTGAAAAAGGATCCTGAAAAGCCTCCATCAGCCCCCTCCCAGGACTCCCCACAGAGCCAGTGGCCTTGCCAAGCACTTCACCTCACCTGGCTCTGCTGCTTCTCTCTGGACCTGCCCTGAGATGCCTTCTGTGCTGCCCGCTCTCCTGCCTCCACATTTGCAAATACCTGTCTTATCTAAAGTCTGGATTCCTGAACTCTACCACTGGTTCCTTGAAAGTCAGCACCAATAGAACTGCAGTATGAAACTAGCAGGGCCCACTAGATTGATCCCAACACCTGTTTATTCTATTTGGTGTACTTCTCACTGGGTGAAACTCAGAAGCGCTCAGTGTTTCAGCATACTTGACAGTGTCCAGTTCCATGTGTGAATCAACACTCTCGTACTCATTCCCTGGCAACACTCTTCCTTGCTCCTAGCGAGGAGCTGCTGAGGCCATATTTCCCTCTTCCTCTCCCCCTTCCTGTTTTCAGTGCATGGTGGATGCTACAGTTTGAATCCTCAAGGTCCAGGCTTTGGTGCTAATGGGAGGTAGTGGAAGCTTTGAGAGGTGGACTTAATGGAAGGCCTTCAATCATTGGAGGTGAGTCCTTGAAGGGGAAAGAAAGCCCAGTGCCTTCCTCTTCCTCTTCCTCTTTCTCCTGGCCTGTGGTCATGAATAGTTCTGGTCTGCCATGGGCTCCCACCATGATGGTCTTGCTGCCTGAGTTGAAGTAATGGAGCCAGTGGATCATAGACAGCTGACACTTTTGAAACTCTGACCAAAAACAGGCCTTTTCTCTTCATAAGTAATTATTATCTCCAATGTTTATTATAGTAATAGAAACTGACTAACCCAGCAGGGTAGCAAAACAAATTGAGTTCAGCATAGGAGGTTGTATGCAACCTGCAAGCAGTGTGGGCCTGGCTGCTGTTCGAAGCACTCTCATCTCAGCAGTCCTGAGTTCTTTGGAGACTTCTGCCTTCACCCCGTTACCATCCCCAGCCAATCCTTTAGTTCAGAGGGCTTTCCTCATGTCCCTCCCCTTCTTTCTGGAGGTAAAGCCACAGCCTCTGACTACAGGGATTTGCCCTTCTCCCAGGTTGCCATCATGGGGGGCAGTGTGGAGTATCACCTTTTTATGGCCCCTGCTGATACTCCTACTGCAGGTCCCTTGTCTGGTCCCCAGAACTCATTGCCTCACTATCAGCCATGAACCTGTGCTTCAGATTAGCATAGCGGTAACTTTCCCCTCTCTGCCTCTTTCTGTCCTGATATACCTCTGGGTATGTCCACTCCAGTCAGTGTGTGCCCACACACACCATGCCTTTCAGGGCACCCTCTGCCCCTCCACCTCCAAGAATGTTTTCGCAGCCCAGCTCACTCCACATAAAAGCTCTGAAGATATCCTTCCTCCTGAGTTCCTGAAGTAATTCTTTGAAAATCTGAAGGCTTTCAATTGAGACTTGCCTGGAACTCAGCCAACCAGGTAGCCAGAGCCCTTGGGCAGCTCATCATCATTGGATATGAGCAGGCTGAGAGCCTTATGTCCAGCAGAGCCCAGGTTGTCCAAGCTCCAATAAGTTACGGCCCTCTGTGTGGTCCCCTTGTCCAGAGGTAAGATGACATATAATTCATCTCCTGATGGCAAGAGAAGGTAAAAAGAGACCAAACCATGGCACACTCTGCAGCATCCAGTTCAGATGGAAGCCCTGGTGCCAGTCCATACCAGACTCAACCCAGCTGACCTTGCAGACAGAGGATAGCAGGAATCACCCAAACTGAATACTTGCTGACTCCTGGGCTCTCTGAGAAGAGGAAAGTGGCCCTGGGACTGGGAAGGGAGTAAGACTGCAGACCTAACATTGGGGGTCCTAATGCAGAGCTCTGTTCCCCCACAATGGGATGGCCAGCACCTACCAGTATCAGATGACATCGTTTAAGTTCCCCACGTTGAAGCAGATGGATGGGGTGGGGGTGGGGTGGGATGTCTTGGGATGTTTTCCCATTGGGCTAACCATGAAGTAAGATGGAAATGGTCTTTCCTGATTGTTGAAGGCTTGCTCACTGAAGAGCATCTTGGAGCTGCCTCTGGGGACATGGTCACTGTAACAGTCCTGTCGAGAATTGCGAAAGGAGCAGGGATCCCAGAATCTTTGGCCAGTCATTAGCTGTGTGGCTAGCCTTGGGTAGGTCACCTCAACCTCTGATGCCTGCCTTGGTTCCTTCTCCCTGTCCCCCCCCCCATCATATTCATCTCTGTTGCAAGTCAATATTCATTTCTGTGTCATGTGTCAGCCTCCCACCCCCACACACACACACAGACTGCAGACTCCTGAGCACACAGCCAGTCTGCAGTGTTTAACCAACTCAGTCCCAGACAGGGCTTTGCTCACAGTTAGTGCTCTGGAAATAAATAATATGAGCACTAACTCTGATATACTATGGACTCATACATTCTGTTATAGATCCAGAGCATTGCAGTATTTCACTACCTCTAGATTGCCCAGCAGGGCTCTGCCCTGGACCTGTCCCTGAGCAGGTTCTCAAGGCACATATTACAAGCACAACACAAAGACATGTTTTTCCTTTTTGGCCTTTTAAGAAAGTTTTGTGAAAGTTCCATAACCAGTTGAATACACAGGAATTGGGGGAGGGAAACACCATTCAGTTAGGCTCCTCTGGTCAAAGGATGGTGTAGACAATGGAATGAGAAGCCAAAGATTTCAGCCCTGGGAGGCGAGAGGATAGAGTAGAACGTGGTAAAGTTGCACACTCAAAACTGCCCCAAGTAGATATCCAGGCAAAGAGATCACCATGCCCCCTCCTGCTTCTATTCATGGTTAATTTCTCCATCACTGTGACAAAATACATGGAAGAAACAACTTAAGGGAGGAAAGGTTTGCTTGCTTAAAATGTCAGAGGGTATATTCCTTTGTCATGGTGGTGAAGGTGTAGGTCCATTCAAAGGGAGCATGGAGCTACTGCTTCTCACATTGTGGCCAACCAGGAAGCAGAGGGCCAGGGTCAGAGGATAATCCTCAAAGCCCCCCCCCCCCTAGGGACTTATTTCTGCTGTTAGACCTCATATCCTAAAGGGTCAACAACCTCCCAAAATAGCAACACCATCTGGAGGCCAAATGTCCAAACACATGAGCCCCTGGGATACATTTCAAACTCAGACCATAACTAGCATTTGGGGAGGTCCTGGCTCTATGGGCTGGAGATGATGGTCTGCATCCCAGGTTCAAGTAGGATCAAGTAACTTAGGAGCCTTGAACTATGCTCAGTTTCTGCCCTACCTGTTCCAGTTTGCCAATGGAACCGCTCAAGTTCATAGGCACCCAGGGGAAGAAAGCCACTGTTATCCTCTGAGGACCACACTAGGAAACCAGGCTGACTGCAGGTGTGGCTTTACATATAACTTGAAGACATTAAGGCACAAGGAATACGATTCATAGTTATAGTTTTGTTTTGTTTTTTTTTTTTTTTTTTTCAGTACTGGGAACTGGTCAAACCTTATACATGCTAGGCAAGTGCTCTGCCATTACAGCTGTATCTCCAGCCCTCTTTTTACTTTTTATTTTGAAACACAGTCTCATTATAAGTTGCCAAGGCTAGTCTTGAATTTGCAGTCCTCCTATCTCAGCCTCCCAAGTAGTTGGGATTATAGGCATGTGACACCGGACCTGGTTCTGTTTACTCACTTGATTCAAGCCCTGAAAATTGGTATGATTGATCCATGCCCAGACTTAAAGTGGCATGAACTGTTACTCATTTTGCCTTTAATAAGTTTTTTAAATTTCTACTATGCTTTTGATAGTGTGCAGGTGCCAGAAGATTTATGGATCTTAATGTCCTTATTCTCAGCTTCTTCAGGGCAGCTAACATTGTGAAGTAAAACCTCATACTTGATTCCAAACTACAAGATCCACATGGTCCCTGTTGGCTTTTTTTGACCCTATGATCACCAGTGTTTCCCCATGACTGAGGCTTTTTACTTAAGTAGCTCCAAATGACTCTTCTGCTCTCAGCACTAGTACCTAATGAACTTGAAACCTTCCCAACTAAACTCAGGAAGCTCTGCTTCAGAGGAACAGAGGTTGTGGTAGGTGTCATCTCCTCATTGACCCATGGCAACTTCATGCTTCTATATTGGATTAATGGTTATACTGTTGGGTTTGACAGTAGCAATATGCCAGGCACTTCAGGAAAAATGACTAAATAATTGAATTAAGTAAATTCAACATAATGTATAGATGAATTCAATTCATATGTCAGAGACTCAATGGACCAATGCTTATTGGGCTCTCATAAGTCATGCAAATGAGTGAAGACCAATAGATGGCACTCAGATCAGACACTGTTGGCCCAAATGCAGAATTATGGGATATTCATGAGATCCTGACAGATTGTAAAATTACATTCTGTGGTCAATTTACACTCCTATTGTGCTGTTTGCACTCTCTCATGAGAGCTGCATTTTCTGATAGTTGGTTTTTGTGACTTTTTAACTCTTTCTCTTTTCCCCTCCCAAGTGTCCTGCAGATTGCTTCACTATCAGAAATATAAATTTACTATGCATGCTTCTTTATCCTGACATCCCATCTTAAGGATTCTAGCTTATAAGAACACTACCATCATTACAAATGCTATAATTTTCACGATAGTGTTTGCATAGGCAAGAAAATAAAGACAATGTAAATGTCCACCAAAAGAGAAATGAACTAATGAGTTCACACTGCATCATCATAAAGAATATAGTAGAGGGTTGGAGACATGACTGGACAGTTAAGGCACTAGCCCACAAAGCCCATAGCCTAGGTTCAATTCCGCAATACCCACGTATAACCAGATGTACAAAGTGGCACTTGCATCTGGAGTTTGTTTGCAGTGGCTGGAGGCCCTGGCACACCCATTCTCTCTGTCTGTCTGTCTGTCTGTCTGTCTGTCTCTTCTCTCTCTCTCTCTCCTTCCAAATAAATAAAAATATTTTTAAAAGAATTTAATAGATCATTGTTGTGATGAGAGATGCATCTACTACTACCTTGTGAAGGAGGGAAAGCAAGTAGCAATGTGATTAGTACATTATGAGTCCTCCCACCATAACTATTTTAGTATATGTTTGTGTAATCAAGGTAAAAATCTGAATACATATTAAATCACAGTAATGGTGCCCTTGAGGACCTTCTCTCCTTGCTCTATACTCATCTGTATTATCTGAATTTGTGGCATGCAAAATTGTCTTGTATCTCTAGTCTTAAAACCCCGATAATTCAAGTGACGTGCTATTATGCTATAGACTACATGTAAGCAATTACTTTTTCTGTCCCTTCTGTTGACAGCTATTCTGATTAGAATAGTAATTAGCACATAGTAATAATGTTCAGTGCATGTTTTAAAATTATTAACAAATCTGCTTGTTTTAAAGAAAAGCCCATGTTAACAACTTTATCTTTCACACTCCTCTCTTGATCCCTGCTTGTCTTTATCAATGAACCGATTTGGCATGATAAAGAATCTGAAATCCTCTGCCTCCACGTGGTGGGCCCTGAAGTAAGGTTGGCCTGACCCACCCATTATTGTTCTCATAATAAATGAATTAAAAACCACAGGGATCCCCACTTAGCAGTATTAAAAGGCCTTAAAACCCCAATATTACTAAGTAATAAAGCTTCAGCTATCAAAGGTCTGTTTTAAAAGAAATCTAGCTACTTGTTTAAAATTTATTCATTCAGCATATGAACTGACTGGGGACAACATAGAATGTATTACAAAACAATGGGGGGGGAAAGCATGAGCTGCTGACCCAGTAATTGAAAGGTAACAATTGCTTAACTTAAAAATTGTTAGGTCTATTTAGAAGAATGAACAAAATCACCGAAGTAGAATAGATTATGTTATCTATATGTTGGGAAAGATCTACAAAAAAATGTGTGTGTATGTGTATGTGTGTGTTTGTTTGTTTGTGTGTGTGTGTGTGTGTGTGTGTGTGTGTGTGTGTGTGTGTGTTCTGAGGCTACACAACGAGCCATAAATATTTCTTTTTAACTTTCCGCTTGCGTTGCTGGAGAACCAACACATAGCATTGCAAAGGACCTACAAGATCTCAAGGACAGTAGGCTGCTCTCCTTTTCTTCATGGAGGTGATCCTAAAGTTTGGGGGCATGGGACAGAGAGAAGCCATTCAGGGCAAAGGACTTCAGAACTTGGAGGTTTCTGCTTTGAGGCCAAACAGGAATGGGAAAGGAGGGAACATACCAGTCCATATCACTGGGACCAAGTGGTTCTCGGCTTAAGGATCCTCGTACTTGCGTGTTATACTTCTGAATTTATTCTGCTCTGTGCTTCCCTTTCTCCTGTCGTGTGCTTCAGTGGGGCACTAGAGAGGTCAGTGCAGGTGTGGCCATGGCCAAAAAGAAAGATGAATAAGTGCAGGTATGCTTGAGCCCCGTTTAGAATCAAGGAAAAGAGGAATTTGCTAATATAACTGCTAGAGAGAAATGAAAAGAAAATGGGAATGGCCATTTCCATTGCTGATTCTTTCATACTTGTAAAATCTGTCATCTTTGCCTTGGGCTATGCTGCAGCTTAATATGATCTCATACAGTGTAGATGAAAGCTGACTTTTTGAACTTCCTACAAATACTGATAAATAGTGAAAGTTGTGATTTAGTTTCAAGAACAGTGACCAAAAAATAAAATGTCATGTGACTTGAAGTATGGGGAAGGTGAGGACCTTACATTTATTGTCACTCTATTATGCATTGTTAAATTTATTTCAAGGATCAGAAAAAAACTATAAAGCTATAAAATCACATTTAAATGGATAAAATCATGATTTCTACAGCTTGGTAGCTACCGTTGCCCTAGAAGCCCATGGGTTCCCTCCTGGGAGAGTTATTTTCATACCACTGCCAGTCAAGGATTGTGGCTTCTCTCCACTGGGCCGCTGATTCCCCCCCCCCAAAAAAAAAAGAAAAGAAAGGGAGAGGGAAGAAGGGAGAGAAACGAAAGAAAAGAAAAGAAACACCCTGAAGATGTAACTAGAGTTCAAGTCTGATGCCTACTGGCCAACTGGAAAATGTACAGGGTACATTGGCAACAGAGAACAAATCCTAGAAAAGGAGGAACCACAGACTGTGGAAGGTTAGCAAGATGGGAGTCGGGGAGATGCTCAGAACATTTTCAGCAATGTTTGCAATGCTAAGAAACTCCGTACAAAGTAAGTGTGTGGATTAGAGCCTAGAGGCACTGTGGTCCGACCAGTCAGCCAGGTCTCTTCCAGCGACTGTGGGTAATTTAACTGCCTCTCAGGCTCGGTTTCCTCTTTATCAGGTGGATGTGCTGAAGCTACAGTGTTGTTCTAAAGAGTATGGAAAACACGCAACAAATGGCTCCTGCATCTGAGAGCTGCATATGCCATTTAACTAGAGCGATAAGAAATTACAGAAAACATACAAATGAAAATTATCATTACGATGACAAAAATTCTGGATTGCTTTTAGTGTACTTAAGGGAGTTTGTTATGTGAATTAATCAAAAACATGTTAATTTAATATTAAAGCTAAATCATTGTGTATGCCAGGTGTATTCCATCATGGCCTGCTTCTGGCTCAGGATAGCTATGGTTGCAGCCCAAAATATATTCCTTACTTAGACCAGTATGAGATTCTTTTATAACTATTGGTTCTCAAGAGTGAGCTTTAAAAGAGAGATAACATGTGATGGCTCATATCTAAAGATTGGACATACCTACAAAATGGGTGTAGGGAAACTATCTCACCCGTTTTTAATGAGAGTGTCCCAGTGTTAGCACGTTAACAATCCAGGAAATATACCAGCCCTGTGTCTGCTGACTGCACCCAATGCTTGTTACCTTGGTAGGGTTATTTTGTCAACACTCTTAAGAAGTCTTTTTCAGAGGAGACTTGAATAAAATATGGATAGCACAAATGAAATGAGAAGAGGAAAGGGGACTTTCCCTAACCTTGCCCAGAGACAGATGAGTTAAGGCTCAAAAGGAAGGGTGTATTCATAGCTCTAGGGGCTTTGGTTGCTGTGTGTCCATATTGCAGTGTGTGTGAGGGGGAAAGGGAGGGAGGGAGGCTGGAGAAGAAATGGAATAGACAAGGAATCCCATATGCGCAGGAGTTCCCGCAAAATGGAGGGAAGGAGGAAGGCAGTTGTGGTACAAACTTGAATCACAGTCCCCCATCTGCTCAACAGGGATGCAGTCAGCCTGCTGCCTTTGGTGACAAACTGAAGGGCAGATGCAGATCTACCTTGTCAGTGAGGACAGAGAAGATGCAGTGCCTGAATGAGAGCCTCAAAGCCTTGTGACTCCCAGCAGAGGTAGTCATCTCCATCGCCTAAGATTGATGCTCTTCCCTCCTTTTTTTTCCTCTTTTCTGTTCTTCTTTACTTTGAAAAGAATGAGACACATCATCCCAGCAATCTCTCGCAGGCCTGTGCCCTCAGGAAAAAGAACTCTGAAAGGCTGTGAAGAACAGTGAATGGTGAGGCGAGGCCTCCCTGGAACTGCACGGTATCCCTGGCACCTGGCTGCTTTCACAGGGTGCCGGGAGCCTCTGGGTCACCTGCTGGAGTAAATAGGGAGCTGATTGCTGATTGCTACTCCATACTGATTGATGTACATTTGTTCCATTTGAAATGTTCTGAGGAAAACACTGTTTCTTAAAAAAAAAAAAAAGGCTTTGTGTGGGTGTAGGAACATGGAGGGCAAGATTCCAAAACTGCTAGGGTTTATTCTTCTGCAACAATGTGCCACAGAAAGAAGGAGGGCTTCCAGAAACTTCTGTAATCTAGGAACATGCTTGGAAAAGCTTGACCTTTCCCCATGTCTATACCCCACGAATGGGGATCAAAAGTATGGACTGGTGTCAGACCCAAAACTGGTCCTGTCATCCTGTCATTGTCTCTGACATGACCTCCTGACAACCCACATGAAATCTACACTTCAGCTTCCTCATCTGTAAATTAGCAGAGCTGGGCTGGGTGGTGTCCGAACTCCCAATATGAAGCAGAAATCAAGAAGAGCTCTGACTTCCCTCTGTTTAGTAGATATCCTGTAAGGGTGAGTTTTCTTTTTTTAAAAAAAATATTTATTTGTGTGTGTGTGTGTGTGTGTGTGTGTGTGTGTGTGTGTGTGTGTGTGTACATGCCAGGACCTAGTGTCTCTGCATAACTTTTTGCATCACATTTATGTGAGCAGCTTGGGAATTAAACTCCTGATGACAGGCTTTGCAAGCAAGTGCCTTTAACTGCTGAGCCAACATACCACAAACAAAACTACAAGATCCCTATTGTCCACAAAATGCATGTTCCTGACTGATTAGTCAACAGATCACAAGTGTGAATGTGAGCAGAAGAGCCCAGGTGGTAGGCTAGAGGCAAGCAGCGCTTTCTGAAACCTTCAAGATAGTGGGTGACCGAGGAAATGCACTGAGGTTTTTGGTGGATATTATCTCTGCATTACTGTTGTTGTTTGAGTTGTAGATATCCTAAGTTAATATTTTTCACTTTATTTCTGTGTCTGGTTCAATGTCATTTGCTGCTGTTCTGTTCTGTTTCCCTCTTCTATGTGGTGCTGCATGACCTCTGAGTGACACATGACGTACATACTCTGCTGCTGTGCTGCTCCACACCAAACTTCAGTGAATGCTTACAGTCAAAGGATAAGGGAAATCAAAACTTCCAGGCAATGACAAGGAGCCACATGGGCATGGCTGGAAGGGTCCTGGCCATGTGCAGTAGCAGCAGAGAGAAACGACAGCAGTTCTGAAGATAACATACCTAAGAAGAGCCATAGCATAGGTCACTGCCATAGGTGTCTTCAACTGCACATTGATGATGAAACTAACGGAGGAATCCCACATGGCACCCCCTTCCCACACACACCTCCACTCTGATGTCTACCACACATCTCAGCCTGATCTACTGGAAGGACCTTATACTCTAGTGAGTCCTTTAGAGAAAGCAGGATCTGACACAGAATTAATTCACAACCTCAAACTACACTGATTGCCACCAAAGAAGTAACAAGGAAACTTTATCTCAAATTTCAACTGGGAATATATTTAATATATTCAAAATCCCAAATTTCAATATCCTGGAACATGTATCATCAAAAGAGAGTTGTACCCTAAAAAATATCTCACATAGAAGTGTAGGAGATATCCTATCAGATGCACAAATCTCTACAATGAAATATAAGAAATAGAAAAACAAGGAAACATGAGTCCTTCACAAGTTAATACTTTCTAACAATTGACTCCAAAGATATTGAAGTAGATGGAATGCCAGGTTAAAAAAAATTCAAAGAATAATATTTAATTGATTAGATAATTCTAAGAAAATATAGGTAAAAAACAGTACTGATTCAGGAAGGCAATGCAGGATATGAAGAAGTTCAGTAAAGACAGATTTTGAAAATAAACAGAAATCTTAGAAATGAAAAATTCAATGTCAAATGAAACCTTCGCTAGAAAGCCTTACCAATAGATTGAATTAAGCCAGATGTAGATGTCAGGACTTAAAAATAAGATTGGTAACTAGGAGCAGGGCTTCTTAAACATTTTCTACTCACAACCCCTTTTTATCCAAGAAATTTTTCCACAACCCCAGGTACATGAGTACATAAAATCAATACAGAAGTCCAAAATTTACCAAAAAAAGCATAAATAAATTTAAATCAATTACTTGGTCTCCACATAATTTAACTATCTGTGAAAGATGAAAATAAATTTGCATACTAATGAGATAAATGTGTTTGATTTTTTTCCATAAAGAATCAAATCTTAGCTAAATATCTGAAACTGTAGGATACAGAGTTAATGAGTATTTTTACGTTTATAACCATCAATACTGAAAACATTTCATATGAATATATAGTATAAAATCACAGAAGTATGTTTAAGGTCATTTCAGAAATTGAAGTTCTTTATTAACACCAAGACAAAATTCATTTAATTGTTTTTCATTTAATTGTTCAGTATGTAACTGAAGTCAGCAACTCAAATAGCAATTTTTAAAATCATTAGACATGATATGATCCAAAGATATACTAATTTGGTACTTACATCTTGAGGAATAAGGTTGGAAAATATTGGGGTTTTTTTTTCCATAGTTAAGCCATTATTTTTCTATAACAGCAGCAAACCATTATATTTGTATAAGAGCAGAAAAAGCACTGTAATCAATAGCGTACAATAGTATTGAACCTGAGCCAAGGTGCCCTGCAGTGTGATGGCATGCAGTGCAGAGTGTACATGTTGTACGCTCAAAGCCAAGGGTGCAGGGTGTCATGAAACACAGGTGACTGTCGCCAGAAACACCATAGAGTCATCACAAATTTAAAGTGCATTAATATTTTATTGTTGCATGCTCAGAAATGTTTTAATATGGCCAAGTTTTCCACGACTCCTACATTCAAATATGCAGTCCAATATTGGGTCATGATGCACAATTTGAGTAGCTGACAATTAAAACAGGCAGGTAGTAATAAAAAAAAATTTAGCCAGGCGTTGTGGCTCATGCCTTCAATCCCAGCACTCGGGAGGCAGAGGTAGGAGGATTGTCGTGAGTTAAAGGCTACTCTGAGACTACATAGTGAATTCCAGGTCAGCCTGGAGGAGAGCAAGACTCTACCTCGAAAAACAAACAAAAAAAAATTCATTGTGAATAGAACATAGAAGTTCTGGAAGGGCACAAGTAGAAGACCAGACTTAGATATTTTCTCGTTTCAAAGAAGATGTCAAGGTACAGGATAAAGACAGAAAATTATCTAGTAAAATAATAGAAGAAAAATTCCAAAATCATGGAAAATAGATGAACAGCCAGGTACAAAAGCATTTAAAATCCATGTTGCTGGAATGAACATACATAGCAGACACAGTTTATGGGAGGAAGAGATTTATTTCAAGCTTATAGATCCACATTTCACCCATGGCTCCCAGTAAACTCAAGATCATCTCACATTATAAATAGTATTCAGTCAAACTTCAAAGGTCCTCATAGTCTTTCCCAACTTTAAGATTGTTCCAAAGTCCCAAGTTTCATCTGAGATTCAAGACTGCCTCTTAGCTGTGAGTCCTGTAAAATCAAAACAAATTACACATTTCTAACATATAATGGCACAGAATAAACATTTCCATTGTTATAAGGTATAACAAGGAGAGACTAGACCAATGCAAAATCAGTAACCATCAGGTAAACATCAAACATCTGTAGTTCAAGTCTGATATCCATACTTAGTGACCAGTGGCAACAACTCCCAAGGAAGGGACATTTGTTTGAAGTTAAATGACTTCCTGAATCCCCCAAGCCTCCTTTCTCTCTTCAATTCAGAGGAAATCTGCTATACAACTCTCAAGATTACTGTGGATTGCTAAAAGGTCAAGTTGACAATAAAACCTAGCCATCACAAGTCTACCCCTTGTCAACTTGACATAAAACCATATCTCCTTACATCATCATTTCCAAATGAAGATAGTAATAAGATCATAATTCTTCCTAACATGATATAACTATCCCAGAAATTAATAATTTCCCTCCAACACAAGGCAAGGTCCTTTAACTGTGAGTTCTGTAAAATCAAAACAGGTTGCATGCTTTTAACATATAATGGCACAGAGTAAAGATTTCCAACTGCTATAAGGCATGATCAGGAGAGACTGGACCAATGCAAACTCAACAACTATTAGGCAATGTTGTGGTCAGCTTTATAGTTGCTGCACAGAAAGAACCCAAGCAAAAGTGGCTTTTGGAGGAATGGGTTTATTTGGCTTACGGACTCAGGGGGAGACTCCATCCTGGCAGGGAAGACAATGGCATGAGCAGAGGGGTGGACATCACCTCTGCCACAGCACTGCAAACAGCGGCAGGAAGGTGTGCCAAATACTGGCAAGGGAAGCTGGTTTATAACCCCCATAAGCCCGCTCCCAACAACACAGCTTCATCGAGGTTGTAAAACCCAAACTGCCATCAGCTGAGGAGCAATCTATCAGAACACATTCACTTGTTCTGTGGGGGACACCTGGATCAAACCATGACAAGCAAACATCAAACATCTGGAGGTCCAACACCAGAACCAGTGCCTGACAATCTCTGGATTTTCCAAGTCCATCCCTCCAGCTTAGCTGAGTAGCTGGGAAAACTTCCAACCCTAGCCAACAGCACTCCATGGTAGCCCTTACACAGCCCTGGTATATCCAAAATATCTTCATTGCAAACCACAGTTCATCTTCCAATGTCTTCACTGACCTATCAGGGACTTCATGCCCTGTTCCACAGAACACATCTCAGCAGTGACTGCTATAACTGTGTGCACTTCATGACCCACTCCACACATGCATTTTTCATGCTTCCGAAAGCAATACCAGGCATGTAGGACACAGCCATGTTGTTAATTCAGAGATGAAATAAATCATGACCTTGAAGAGCAGGTTCCTTTCTTTCAGCTATCTCCACCTGAAGAGCTTTCACACTCTGTCATTCAGTCTTTCCTGGGTGGAAACACCTCAGGCATCCTTTCTGTTGCTTCAATGTAGAGCAGTAGGCTATCTTCTTGAGGATTGCTAATATGTTGAGAATAGCAGCTTCAGTAACCTAAAGCTAGTCTCTGTGCCAGTAAATTAAACTTGCTTTAAGTTTTTTCCAACTTTAAATCTTAAAATTCTCAGTTCCATATCATTAGCTAAGCACAACAGTCCATTAAATAAATTCAACCTTGATCAACTCTGGGCATGGTCAGTAGAATTTATCTAGCCCTTTTTCCAATAACACAATTCCAATAAATTTCTCTGTAGTCTCTCCTCCTTAGAAAGTTCATAAACCAAGCCTCCAAATGCAATTCTCTCTGTACTTAGCATTTTCAAATTTTCACCAGAATAGTCCATAAAACTTGACTTACCACTGTGGAAGGTGTCTTCAGTTGCAAGTACCAAATCTATATCCATTTCTCCAGCACACATGTTCCAGAAGACCAAAATCTACATGTCAGATTTATCTCAGCAATATGACCCCATTCCTGGTACCAAAACTGTCATAGTCAGTCACACACCACTGGAATGAACCTCCAAACAAGTTATGGGAGGAAGGGATTTATTGAAAGTTACAAATCCAGGGGAAGTTTCATAATGGTGAAAGAGGCTGGTCCCCTTTCACAGGTCAAAACAGACAGAGAGAGAATTCATCACCAACATCACACACACATAACTAGCAAACAGGTGGGAGGGGGAGGAAGAGATTTCCTCCCCCTTTATATAGCCTTAGGTGGGTGTTTCCTTAGGGAAACCCATTCCCAGATTTGTTGATATTCTGAATCTCTGGAATTTCTTTCCTGCACTACCCTCCCAGGAAGGGATGTTTGTTTCTATGTAACATGACTTGCTGAATCCCCTGAGCCTCCTTTCTCTCTTCAATTCAGAGGAAATCTGCTACACAACTCAAGATTACTGTGGATAGCTAACAGGTCAAGTTGACAACAAAATTTAACCATCACAGTGGGGGACATACATTCAAACTACCACAAACCCCAACCAGACATGACAACCAGAAAAGAATCTATGACACCACAGATAGTAGGTAAAAATCTCAATAATAGAGAACAAAGAAGGAATATTGTACTCTCTGGGAGAGACATTCCAGAATTCCAATATTAGCAAACCCTTAGGGTCTTCCTCTAGCCCAGGTTGGCTTTGAGGTCACAGTGACTCTCTTACCTCAGCCCCTGGAGTGTGAATAAAGGTGTGTACCACCAGGCCTCATTCTAAATGTTATTTTAATTTAAATAGAGTTGGCTAAAATCCACACAGGGATTGAGGAGGCATAGCTATTTGTTCTCCTAGTAATATATAATTCCTGTTGGTTAAAAATCTGATCCAGACAAGCTCCCTGGAACTTTACAACAGAGAGAACTTGTCTTCTGAAGTTGGGAGTTCTGTGGGGCTTATTGGTAGCTCTGCTCAAGTGAGAACACAGGTTGCTTTCTCCCTGTGAAGAAGAAAATCAACAATTGACCTGCCTCCTGCCGTTTTTCAAAACAGAGCTTCTGAAAGGAAAACATGGCCTAGCTCTCCTTAAAACTGACCCTTCCTAGAGCCTAATCAGACCACACATTGTTTATCTAGGAAAACAACATTTGGAGACTCTGAAAACAGCACCCTCCCCCCCCAACGCAATTTGTATCATAATCTCTGGAAGATAACACCATTCTTCTAATTTTTAACAAACAAGCAAATAGTAATTTATCCACAGGACTATTGGATCAGACTTTTCTTCACCAGCCATGTGATGGAGATTCTGGATATCATTTCCTAGTTTTCCTTCTTTATCCACCACAGGATTTAGAATGCAAACAATGACCAATAAAAGTTGAGTGTATTGGACTCTTCTTTTCTTGGACTCAAGAGAGCACATTCGATATGTAGGCTTTTGCTAAAGTTGCATTCTGAAAAACTAAATTGTAAGCTAAAGACACTGTCCCTCTCCTACCTCTCCCTTTGCCTCCTTTCTTCTCTCTCTCTCTCTCTCTCTCTCTCTATCTCTCTCTCTCTCTGAGGTTTTCTTTAAAACCTGTTACTACTGCTACTACTTCTTCTCAGGCAGAGTAATATCCATGGGGAAATTAACCAATGACAGAGGGAATGGGATAGTTGATGGTTCTGCTTGGCACAGAACCACAGTGTCTGTCCCTCAAATGAGGAAGAGCTTCCTCACCTGTGTGAGTTTCAGACAAAACAACTACTGGCAAAGAAGAAAGAGAAGGCAACTATCATTTGGACAGTGTCTCATAGGCATCCCAGCATCTGTGCTTCCTACATGACTTTTAAAAAATTCTCAACCACAGAAAACACCTATTTCTCTATTAGTGAAACAAAAACCTGAAATCTCATCAGTGAGAAACAAGCTCAAGCCAGTAAAAAGTCCCACTCAGAGATATGTACTCCCTGGTCCTTGGCAAATTATTCCCTGCAGGACATAGATAGAAAATGCTATTCCATGACACAGGAGTTCCTCTGTCAGCCCTCTGGATCTCCCTGGTTTGGCTCTCCTGGGCCTCCCTTGCCCATTTTGTCCTTCTCAGCAATGTCTGGGTTGGGCACTGGGGAAGATGCCCTCCTGGAGGCTGCTGGAATCATGGTCTCCATGACAGCAGGGCCATTTTAGAGTTTGAATGGTTCTGATTTTTGTCAGCCAAATCTGAAATTCACTTGTTAATTATAGGGACCAATAATAGCCAGGCATCTTATCTGATGGAGGTCTATAAGCCCTTCAATTTCTATTTTTTCTACAAATGTCTATGATATTTAAACCTAATATGTAAAGCCCCCCCCCACCTTAAGGTGACTGAAAGCAATAGTCACAAGATAAAGTGGAGAAGACAGAAGAGGAACAGCACCCCTGTGTTCCCAGCCCTCGGGGTGCATCCAAGTGAGACTATGTCTCTTATCTTGTGAAGAATGGTGGGGGACATTAAAGGAAGATGTAGGGATCCAGATTTGCTCTTTATTTTTTATTTTTATAAAACTAGCATTTTTAATCTTAAAGATTTCCATGGTCTTCAAATCAACATAGATTACATGTTCCACACAAAAAGAGTTTATATTAATGAAATTCCATTTTCATCTTATATTCTCCAAGCTTGCCACTCAGATTGTGTGGTGGTTTGAGTCAAATGCTCCCCATAAACTCAGATACTTTCTGTGTTTGGCCCCTAGATGGTGGCCTTGCTAGAGGGAGTATGTTGCTTAAAGAGGGCTTAGGGGGGGGTTATAGCCAGTTCCTTCTTGCCAGAGCTTAGCTCATTCTCTTGCTGCTGTTGTTGACCTGCTGTGGCAGAAGTGGTGCACAGCCTCTTCTCATGCTATGCTTCCCTAAAGACTGTAAGCCAAAATAAACCTTTTCCTCCTATCAGCTGCTTTTGGCTAGGTGTTTTGTCCCAGCAATGCAAAAGCAACTATAATAGACTGTCCACTTTTCTAGGCCTTTAAGAAATACCCAGCACAAGTTGATTTTTCTATCATTTAATACAATCCTAAACCTCTAGGCACATCACCAAGGTCCTAAGGTCTTACAGTTAACAAAAACACCACAGGTTTAGGAGTTTTGAGATATGGCTTACATAAGAGTTGAGTTTAAGGAAAAGTGGAGAGAAACCAAAGTTATCATACAACAATTTGACATTTTCTCTTTTCTACATGAGTAAATTCCAGTTTTCCCATTCTTACTGCACTTTTCCAGAAATTTTTAAAAGATTCACAAGGAAGGGAAAATGGTTTACTCACAAGTAAGCAGATTTTGAAAAAGGGATTTGGATACATATTTTAAAATCAAGGCAAGTCCAAGAAAATGATGTAAAATATACATCTAGAAATATATTAAGAAAATTTTTTACAAAGGTAGGGAAAATATTCATTTAATCGGGAGAATAAGGGGAGTATAATATTAAAGATTTATTCATTGAGTTTTTTACTTTTAGATTACATGATCTAAAGTTCTAGTCACTCTGGGCAATCCTAGTTAAGTTTTAAGAAGAAAAGTTCTCTTTAGTGTTCCATTAGTGGCCTATTGATTTTCTCCAATAACACCTAGGAAAAAAATCCTAGTAAGGATGTATCGTTGATTATTCAGATCTGTTGCACTTCCATTAAAAGTTTGAATTCTAACCTGGCTTCATGGGACTAGAAAGTCTTGGTGGTCCAAACACCAACACCCATCCCAGCTTACCTCATGGTTCTGGTGCCATAATTCTCACCATGTGTGTTTGACATTATTTAAGACATACCAACTTCCCTTCTAAAAGTGAATAATGTGGCAGTTTGTTGAGTGTTTCTCAGCTCCTTCTATATAAGTTCAGCATATTTGAAGATAGAACCACGCTCCCCAAATAAGTTTATATCATGTCAACTAATTCATCCTTTGTGGTGAGCACAATCCTGACACACAGAAGGTATTCAAGCTCTGCTCATCACATAAACAAATGAAAGGACATGCCTAGTTGGTTACTCCAACAACTTTAACTTTGACTATTTCACTGGTCTCATTACGCTGTTTGCAGTTTGCTAGCCAAACGGAGATGAGACCAGGAAAACACAGATTTCTGGGCATTTGAACAGCTCCCTTTATCATGGGCTCACATCATGTGTTCTAGTCTTCCCAGCCCTTGGCATGGTGCCATGCCCGTGGCATGCACTTGACAACCTGGGAATAAACTGCTGAGATTATTTCTTTCTCTTAATTGAATTAAGAACTTGAATTACATGAAAAACTGGGTGAGGTTTCTTTCCTCAGTTCTGGACAAAGGGTAAAAAGGAAAAATTCAGTACTTACCCAAAAACTGAGTAGAAAGGGGAAAGTGATATAATTTCCCATGAACTTGGTCATCTGTGAGAAAATGCCTAGCAAGAGAGAGTTCCTTAACTCTCCACATCAAGACATGTCAGCTATGTCCTTTCTTCTCAAGTCTGGGCCTCTTTACCTGATGCAGCAGAAGTCACGTGACACCACTCAGAGCCTTCACGTGCTCATTCTAGCGACCACTCTGGTGACCCTGGGACTGCTGCAGCTGGAGGAGATGCCAGGCAACAGCAGGCGTCAGTCACCTGTCAGCCACGATGTGAGCTGACTTGGACATCCAGCTCCATGGGACCTTCAGCCCAGCTGCCGCCTGACTTGCAGCCTCACAAGACAGTGCTCAGTGACAGGGTGTTTCTACATCTGACTCTCACAGTGCAACAATTATTTCAAGTCACTAAATTGGTCGGGGAGAGATTCATTATACACTAATAATAATAATAATTGTTATTATTATTATAGAGCCAATTGCCTCTAGAGATAATACTTTTGAAAATCTGAGAATGTTTTTTCTTTATTCCTAAGTGGGGCAATGAGCCCAGAGTTAATTTTCAGATGAGGCATACACAGTCACCCCATTCCTCCGTGTCTTGGCCCATCCACACCCACACACCTAGAATCCACCAAGATGAACGGAAGCTGTCCGTGCTTAATTAATGTAAGAAATACAAAACCCAACTAAACCGAGAGCTGTAAGAATAATTATTAGAGACTTCTCTAAAGTGATGTTTCTTCGTGAATTCTGATCAAAGGATTGGTTACTAGAAAGGCTTAGAAATTATTCTCCTCAGAAAGGAAATGAGGGGGGAAATATGCACCAAAACATCTTGTGTTTTGAGAGAAGCCAGCTCTGCCCCCGCCACACACACACACACACACACACACACACACACACACACACACACACACACACACCACAGGGGTGCGATGCTAACTCCATTGCCTGTGACATCGCCATGACTAATTTCTGACAATTAGTCCAAACTTCAAATATTCTCCCCAGCCAAGACAACAGTAGAAAACCTTTCCATATGGCCAAATCTTTCTGCAGTCAGTAAGGTTTGTGGGATTCATAAATTAGACCTTTCACTTGTACAAAAGGAAAGAATTGCTCACGGATCGTGCATTCTTCCTGTTCTGTGTCCTTCCATCAGAAGTGTGCACATCCACACGGACCTCTCCCTGTCAGGATGCCAGGAGGAGTCTTCTTGCATTTACCCCTCTTGTACAGCCTGCCTTTGGACACTTGATTCTGCACCTGTGTCTAGCAGGATGTGTCAGCTGGTATGAGGAGCACATAACAGAGAGTGGGGCTCTCATACAGGTGATTTTCCTCACAGTCAGGAGCACTCAAGATAGGGACCTGGTTCTCCAGAATGAGTCCTAGTGACCAGCTGTCTGCAGCTGTCCTTAAAATGAAGGCCTGTCCCCTAACTAGGGCATTCCACCACCTGAGCAGTCTTGTTTCAATGGTCTGCAATCAGAAAAGCCACAAGGACACACTGAGAATGAAGTGTGGGAATGAGATGTGTAGACCTACCCTCTCTTGCACAAGCATTTCAGCCTTTCCCTGGATTACACATTTGACTTGAAATACTCCTTTTTTAGAAAAAGGGCTGCTTCTAAAAGTTATTAGCAAACCATTGAAGAGCAGAAAGAGAAGGAGCTTGGGATCAGAAGTCCATGGGCCCAAACTCCAGCTCTGCCTTGAGTGGTTCTCATCTCAGTCTCCTGTCAGATGAGGACAGCAATGCCACCCTCGCAGGCATAGTGAGGATCAGATGAGTTGTTGTGATTGGATGGCTGAGTATATACTAGCTAGCTGCTCTGGACAGGCTGGAGGTTGGTCAGTGTCTGTTTGCTTGCTTGCTTGTTTCTGTGAGCATAAAAAGAAATAGTTTTCATATTTTCACATATCTATGTCATTTATGCTTTGTACCCATTCACCCCCACTGCCCTCCCCTATTTCCCCTCTCTCCCTTTCTCATTTCAAATAATTCCCTGTTCTTTTCCCATGCCATGCGTATTCCAATATCTTATCTTATTTT
>PVHP010002004.1:0-42500 GCA_004024765.1 Zapus hudsonius | reverse complement strand
CTAATACTGCACCTCAGAATTAAATGTGCCCATTCAATAACATAAAGAGCTGACAATTTGCAGACTTCTGGCAGGGCAGGGGACTTCCTTATAAAATTTATGACATTGGAAGATCTCTCTGCAGAAAGGAAGATCCCAAATAAATAAGTATAAGGAAGGGAAAGAGTTACACATATTCAGCTTGTGAGACACACCAATGAGGTAAGTTACCCATATGCCTTACTGTCACCCAGATCCATTATGTGCAGTTACACACATTCATTGCACAATTATGTATATATATATACATAACTTGCTTTCTAACAATAAGTACAAGTGTTTTCACAGGTCAGACAACAACTACACTAGTTTCTTAATATCTTCCAGGATATAAAATGACAAGCAAAGCATCCATTGGGAAAGTATCTTAAAAAATACACATTTAGTCCTAACTTCCCCCTGGTGAGGAATCTTCTAAGAAATAGATATGTGTGAAATGACAAGTGGATTAATTTGTCAGGGAGGACAACATGGCCAGCTGCTAAAGGCTGGAGAGCTCCTGGTTACTGTTGGCATCTTCCTCTAGAATGACTGTCCTAGAACTTGACAGAAATGACAGCATGGCCACTGGTTTTAAATTCTGTCATGGCTTCATGCCTTCCAGTAAACATCTGGAATAGTTTTGCAGTAGTGTTTATTAGTTACTGATAGTGATATTTTTGATACATTTAACTTCAGGGATCTTACAAGACTTACCCTCCATTCCCTTACACATTGTATTTCTCTATCTAGCCTGAAGGGTGTATCTTGCCTAGAATGTATGCAGATTGACTCCCCAACCTTTTTTTTTAACATGAAGGTTAATCTTGGGTAAAAAAACAATAACTAATGTCACAATGCCCTATATACAGATAGATATAGATATAGATTGTAGATATAGATATACATACATCCAAACTGAGATGAAAACTTTCACTCAGTGTGAAGACAGGCATTTACTCATCTCTCTCTGAATACATTCAATTTAAATAATATTAACACTAGTTTCAAGGGACCAAGATACTTGGAAAAGGAACAAAGCATATCTAGTTTATTTTGGTCTAGTTTTATTTCACTCCCTCTTAGATTTAGCTGGAAGATTTTTGCTTGGCTAAAATAAATGAAGAAGGAGATGTGTCTGTGGGATACCAAGAATAAGAAACAACTATACATTACTTGCCAAAAAGCAAAATCTTAACTGAAATAGGAATATTTCTGGGGCAACAGATTTAAAAGATTTGTTGAAGCTGGCTGGTTAGCTCAGCTGTTTAGAGCATGGTGCTAATTAAAGATCTGTTGGTAGTTCTCTATAACTATGAAATTTCTCTGAATTTTTTGTCTCCAAAAACTTCATGAATTTGAAAAAGAGTTCCAAAACAATAAAAATACCACAACAGTTGTTGAACCTTTTCTGAGTGTGGTTTTATTATCTCATTTAATCCTTCCCTACATGTTATTTTTTAAGAGGAAAAATAAGTGATTAAATAGCTCACGAGACGCAGACCTGGTAAATACCAGACATATGCTTTTATGTTTGAAAGGTGTTATAGTTGTCTACTCATTGCTGGGATAAAGCGCCTGACCAAAAGCAGCTAAAAGGAGGAAAGTTCTTATTTTGGCTTACAGTGTCCAACGGAAGCTTCATGATGGCAGGGGAAAGCATGGTATGAGTAAAATCTGGATATCACCTTTTTCCATAGTAGGTGGAAAACAGCAGCAGGAAAGAGAGTTGGTTTCTGGCAAGGGGAAGCTGGCTAAATGTCCTTAAGCCTGCCCCAAACAACACACCTCCTCAAGCAAGGCCCCACCTCCAAAATTGCCATCAAGTGGGGACCAAGCATTCAGAACACATGAGTTTATGGGGGACATCTGGTTGAAACCACTGTAAAAGGATTCAAACAAATACAGCTTGAGGGGTTTTTGTTTGTTTGGCTAACGAAAAAGTAATTTTGGTTCACCTGGGTATAAAGGTTTTAACCAATGACAGAGCTCTTTGGAAAATCCTAATCTTTTTTGCTAGAAGCAAAGATCTCCCCAGTTTATAGATTAAACCTGCCAGTTGTGGTGGCTCACTCCTATAGATTAGTGCTGAAGAGGTGGAGGCAGGAGGATCAGGAGTCCAAGGTAGCCTGGGCTATAGAACAAGCCTGATTAGAAAGGACACCCAGGGGCTGGAGAGATTGCTCAGTGGTTAAGGTGCTTGCCTTCAAAGCCTAAGATCCCGGGTTCAATTCTCCAGTACCCATATAAAGCCAGATGTACAAGGTGGCCGATGCATTTGGAGTTTGTTTGCAGTGGCTTAGAGGCCCTGGTATGCCCATTCTCTCTCTATCTCCTTCTCTCTCACACACAAATAAATAAAACTAAAAGTTAAAAATAGAAGGAAAGGATACCCAGGCAAGGAGGTTTGTTAAAGAAAGTTGGTCCTGCTTAGGGACACATGGAAGAATGAACCACGGCAGAGTATCCTCTACACTACTCTCTGAAAAAGGCCCAGCTCTGGGCTTCTTCCTCAATTCTAAGCTGGAAAATATATTATACAGTCAGGGTTGGGATAAACCCTTAGACTCCATTAAAAAGGAAAGCCACCCAAGAAGCATAGCAATAACCCAATTCTCAATAGTCACTATACTATTAGGAATGGAGGATCTGTAAATAGGAACAAAACGTTGGGTAAATTTATATGAACATAAACCAGAAATTAAGAGTCTTCTTGAAAAGTTCAAGACAAAAATTTCTCATTGTATTTTAATTCAAAAATGTTTATCCAAACCCCCCCAAAAAAAATTGGAGAAGTTATAGTGCAAAAGCTTATTGGAATCAGTATAAATTCCATTACACTGCTTGTTTGTTTGTTTTGTTGGCTTTTTTTTTTCATTACACTGCTTTTCAGGGTTACATTTTCAAGGCAGCAGTACCTTTTTTCAAATCAAAAAAGATTTAGAGCCATCATTATCTAAGTGTTCAGCCCTTCAGCAGCTTTCAGTTCTCTGAATGTAAATTGTTCTAAATAAGCCTTAATTGTTTGGAAATTGCCTAGGATTAACCATCAACAACCTTCCCTGTGAGGCTGGGGAAAAATAGGAGGCTGACAATGGAAATAATGTAAGATCATCTTATGACCAGCTCAAACCCATGGTCCTGCTTCTATGTTCCATTAGAATATACACAACCCTGGAGCTAAAAGGAAGTTGGGAAGAAGTCTGCTTGACTCAACTAGAATCATGATTTGGACGATCCAAGGGCTGCCTATGGAGCTAATTCAATGCCAGCCATCACTCTTACCATTTAAAATACATTGAACTGTTAGGGAATGGAAGAGTAAAGATAAATACAGTGGTTCCTACAGCAAAGAGCTCAAAATAAAATTGAGACAAGAGGCACATCCATAGCAAAAACAGATCCCAATTCAAACCAGTGTCTGGCAGTTTACAAATAATAGGAATGGGGTGGGGAGAACCACTTTCGTGGTTTCAATAAGAGAACGCCAGAGCTAAGTTACCTATTGATGATATCTGTACTTTTCTTTTTTTTTTTAATAGATGGTATGCATCTTAGATGTAAAATAGCTTAACAGCACAGAAAATTTTAAAGTAGAAATTAAGAGCTTCTAAGATAATTCTCCCTGTCTGTGTCTCTGCCTCTCAATCGATCTCTGTCTCTGCTTCTTCTGATAGATGTTAGATAGATTGGTTGATAGATGATTGATAGATATCACATATACGTATATACGACATAAAGAGATCAAAAAGTTATTTTGAGTTGATATGACATTTCTTTCCCTAAGAAAAAAATGGAAGTAGTACTTAGACTGGTCTCATAACCAACCCCCATGTATGAAAGAGTCTCTACAAACATAGAGTCCATGGGAAAATCTGAAAAAAGAACTTGATAAATGTCATATTCTTGATCTTAATCCTCTGTGAATATAAGAAATAAATCTATGTTCTTTATAAATTACCGAGTCTTGGGTGTTTTGTTATAGTAGCACAACATGAGCCTTAGAGTGAAACATTGGAATAGATTAAGGATTCTGATATACCCATTGCTTGAAAATGCGAAATGTCAAGAAACTCCAAAGTTTAAACACATTCTGTTTTAGAACATATGAAAATACGTAAACCACAGCAGCTATCAGATGCCACAGACACAGTCACAGCTAGTCCCTGTGTTGCAAAAGAGGAAACCGAAGCTCCAAGCATTCAGCTTTTCCCTCTGAGCTCACGGTGCCCCTAAGTGGTTGAGCTGAGGCCTCAACCCACATTTATGATTCAAATTACCATTTTCTTTTAGTGATATCACAAAGCCTATAGTTTCCTTTTCAATTTAATATGTTTCATTTTAGCTTAAAGGAAAAAATTGAAGGTTGTTGGCACCTCAAATACTTCATGTTTGTTCCCAAGCATCCGATTGAGTACAATTGCAGCTCCGTTCCATTTTACAATGGAAGTTCCCAGAGGGTCAACAGGGAAAGAATGTATGCATGTCTTCAAGCTGAGTTTTTCCCCCCTCACTATAAATTAGTATGCTAAATACCTAGCAGTGTTGAGAACTTAATGCATATGGAAATCAGGTTGGCCTCCTCCATAGTAATGAAGTGGGTATCTTCAAGGCCCACACTGTTTCCTGTTGGGGTGCTATGGCTATGTTGTCTGCCTCATTAGGACTCAACAGTGTCCTTCTAGAAGCTGCTGCTGCTGCTAGACTAACCATACCACCATGCTCCAAATTATGAGTCCTCTAATGTGCCCCAAGGGACCCTGGGAAAAGAGACAAAGAAACATTGTTTTGTAGTTCAGTCGGGAATCAGAAATGGTGTGGAGTCAGTGAGTGGAGTCAATTTATGTATTCACCCAACAAATATTACACCTGTTGTTGTGTGCCCACATTGTGAGGTGGGATATGCCCACAAGAGACGCAATCCCCATCCTCATGTAGCTTATAGGTCCAGGCAGGGAAGCCAGCATGAAAGGAGCACTGGAAATGACACAAGGAACTCAGATGTCACTTTCCCCACAAGTGGCCTCATGTTTTCTAATCTGTTAACCTGGCTGCAGAACAAAACCACTCTCTCCTTTCCAATAAACAGATCAGGTCTGGACCAAAAACATCAGTGAGCAATGTGGATGCTGAGGAGGATTTTGTGGAGGAAACCCCCAGATAAGTGGGAGGAAACGCCTGCACAAGCCTGCAGGACATGTCACATCTCAGTGCAATACTCCAGTGTCTTCTGGGGAGTGTCTGACCTCCAGCTAGACTTCCCTTAGCCCTGCACCCTGTCCTAGACTTTGCAGTCCTGATGCTCCTTCTTCCTATTCCCTACCCAATTCTGGAACTTTCCTTTTCTTGTCTTTGCTTCCACCCCCATCCTGATGAGCAATTCAGCATTGCTCTGAGTCTCTCTCCAGCTCTGGTGGCTTGCAGTATCTAACAAAAGATGCTAAGAGACAGGCCTTCCAGCAGCGAGAGCCCACCTTGAGGGCTTAGAGGCAGGAGGAAGCTGTATATGATACTGAAACTGACTTAAAACTTAAGTAGGTAGTGATTGGTAATTGCAGTTATTTGCTAGAGGAGAGGAAGAGATGCTGGGAGACTAAGGAAGGCCTGGTGAGGTGGCCAAGAGCAGCCCATTGTGCCACAACTGCCAGCCATGGCAGGTCCAGGCTCAGATGTCAGATGCATCTATTAGTAGCAGATTAGGAGAATGATCTGGGCCTGGAGCATTCTCTGAGAGAGCGTTTCTTGCTGAATGACTTGATCAACAGTGGATGAGAAACTGTCTCTTTCCACTGGGAACTGAAATACAACTGACTCATATTGCACACTTCCATTTTTGCCAAGCACAGATGAAAATGTCGCAGTTACTCAGATGTGGGCTAGAGCTAAATCTGCTTGGTACACTTACAAGTGACTGACTGGGTGAGGAAGTTAAAAACCCAGGTACTGGGAACTAGAATGTGCACTGAACCAATTTCCAATTTACATTCCATGGCAAGTCCTGGTGGGGGCCTCTCCTTTGTCTGGTGGTCTGCTTTCACCCTAGACAGGTCCTGAGGTTCTATTGATTCAGAAGTGCCCTCCCATCAGACCTAGGCTTCCCTAGATTTCTGCTGAGGAGGTACAAATCCCAGCTATTCTCTGATCAGGTAAGATCTAATAGGCCCAGAAGCCATTAGAGACTTGCAGAAGTCAGAGTGTGAGACCATCCAGCAATGTGGTAGGTTCAGTAGGTTGGCCAGTGTCACTCAATAAACATTTGTCAGTAGCAAGATTCAGACCAAAGGCCAAGTTCACATGCATAACCATCGTAATGGTTAATCCTGATTGTCAAACTGATTGGATTGAGTGATACCTAGAAAAGTCAGTAAGGCACACACACCTCAGAGTTCATGAGAGCTCCAGAGATGACTAGATTATGAGGGCTCTGACTTAATCGATAGTTTAATCCACTGATGAATTCAAAATCTTAATAAACCATTGGGAGGTGGGGGCACCAGGAAAGAGCCTGGTTAAAGATACTGGGTCACTGAGGGTATGCCCCTGAGGGGCATATGGTGGTCATAGTTCTTCCTGACACTCTCTGCTTTCTGGTTGCCGTGAACAGTTATGTTCTGCCATGACCTTCTGCCCAGAAGCAACCGAACCAGTGAAGAAACAATGGACTGAAACCTCAGACAACATGAACCCAAATAAGTCTTTCCTTTAAGTCATTTTCTCAGGTATATGCAACAGTGATGAAAGGTCCAAGCCACCCATTCTGCTCTTCCCTGGGAATGTGGACGTGGTAGGCAGCCTTTTATCTTCGGCTGCTCTTGGCTCCCAGTACATTGATGGACATGGCTCTGCAGCTCTCCCTCTTCCACGTGAGCTCTGAGCCAAACACCCTCACTGTCACTGAAACTCTGTGCCAATATGATTTTATCATGTCTAGTGTGGTCCAGACCCATCCCTGATCAAGTCAAGCCAGATTACCATGCCAAATTATAGGCTTTTGTTTTAAATTTGTCATCTCCAAGAAATGAAAAACTACCAATCAGTTGAGGTGATCCTTTAGAAAACCCAGTTCTGTCCAAGCCTAATTCAACTTGAACCTTGAGTCAGAAGAAAGTGCAAGCCTGAGGCAGAAAGAAACTTCTAAGGGTCATTAAGATCTCTCTAGAACCTGCAATATCAATTAGACCACACCACCCCCACTGAAGTAAAAAGTAGAAGAAAAAAAATTTAAAGACTTTTTTTTAGCAGAAGAAACCATTTGTAATGTTCTCTAGGATTCAAATAATGATAGCTATGCCAACCCTGGGAACTTCAGGGATGATAATTACCATAAGTCTGTAGACATTCTTAAACAAAAGAGTGCTTTGTTTTATTATTTAAATTGTAAACCTTTTTTAATACATTCTAATAAGCTTCCTCTCCCCATGCCCCTAAGATCACAAACTAAAACTAAAAATAATATTTAAAAAGGGAAATGTTTTTGACATCAGGAAGTCTAGCAAAGACACTTTAAAAATAAATTGAACAGGGATTTTATAATTAATTACATGCATATAGATTAAATTTATTCACAAGGACTGTGAAACAGTTTATGATACTGGATTGTAAACAACCAGAAAATAGTGGCTTGAGGACCATTTCAAATAGTTTAAATATCATATTAGATCATGGAAGCCAGGCTTCTCAATGTTGAGGGAAGTTTGAAAATGGAAAGAGGAAAGGCTAGAATCATCGCTGCTCTTCATAGGGGTTGCATGAAAAGGGAATAATATCAAAGCATTTCCTCGACCATTACTCATTCTTCATAACAGGAGGAAATAGTAAGCTTGTGGTTGAATAACAGCAACATTAATGGGACAAATGTGCCTGTGGACATGACTCAAAGAGTAAAACATAATGTCACATCAGCTTTTTTCTACCCAAAATGTATGACTTAAATCTGATGGCAAAACCATCCAACAAAGTAAAATCAAAAGTATCCTATAAATGCCTTTGCTGTTCATAATTACCAAAACCAAGGAAGGTAAGGAAAGATGAAGAAACTGCTACAGGGCTAGGGAAATGGCTCTGTCAGTAAAGTGCTTGAGTTCAATCCCTAGAATCCAGATTGAAAAAAAAAAAAAAGACTAGTTATAATCCCAGTGCTGAGGAGGCAGAGATAAGAGTGTCCCTGTGGTTTGGTAGCCAGACAGTCTAGTCTATTTGGTGAATTCAAAACCAGATTAAGACCCTGCCTCAAGGCTGTTGTCTGTCCTCCACACTCACATACAAGCATGCATGAACACACATATGTACCTGCATGTACACAAACATGCAGAGAGAGAAAGAAGAAAGAAAATAGAAAGAAAGAAACAAAGAAAGAAGGAAGAAAGAAAGAGAAAAAAGAAAGAAGAAAGAAATTGCTACAGATTACAAAAGACTTTAACCCATCACAACTCAATGCAGTGCAGGCTCCTGAATGGAATCCTGAGGCAGGAAAAGAAAGATGTATCAAAAGTATTGCTGGAACAACAAACAGAAGCCCTTACATCTGAAGTTTAAGTTCCATTAGGCCAGAGTTACAATTTATGGTTTAGATCATTGTGGTATGAGCGTTTAAGAGAAGTCTCTGCTTTTGGGACACACACATGAGGGAATCTAGAGCTAGAGGATCCTAACATCTGCAACTTAGTTGGAATGTCTCAGGAACGAATAGAGTGTGAAAGCCAATGATAAAGCAGATGGAGAGGGAATACAGGCATTCCTTGTACTGTTATGACTTTTCAGAAAGTCTGACATATTAAAATTAAAATGCTTCAAAGTCATGTTTGAAAGTATAGGTGGGTGTATGTTTTCCTATTGCTACTGTAACAAACTTAACGTCTTAAAACAACACAAAGGCATTTCCCAAATTGTAGATGCCGCCAGCACTCCTTGGCTCCAACCTCTCTTTCTCTTATGCACTCCCATCCCTGATGCTTACCCGCTGGATTCCCTTTTGTAAGGACTTTTGTTGTTTTAGTGGACTACCATAAATAACCTAGGATAAGTTCCTCATGGCAGGTTCTTAATTACTTTAGCTGAATTGTTGTATTTTTTAAAAGAGGGTCTCACTCTAACTCACGACATTAACCTACCTGAGGCTCCCAAGTGCTGCAATGAAAGACGTGCACCTCCACACCTGGCTGCTCTTTATCATCGTGGGCTTCAGGTATTATGGTTATAAATGATTGTGATGTGAACACTCACAGACCTCTGCCTCTGAATTGCTCAGAGCAATTCAGCTTTTCATATTAAGAGAAAAATTTCTATTCCCTTCCAGAGTAAATATTAGCCAAACTTCAAAGAACATTGGTTTAAAGGGGAGGAGACCACCAGGGGTAGAAACATGGGTCATCTATGTATATACTATTCTAGGTCTTAAGTTGGGTATATTTGGTGAATTCATTATTCATATATTCAAGAATATTTCATTATTCTTATTTAAGCTGTTCTTATAGGTGGATTCTTTTTATTTAGTTCATCGCTCTTTTCAGAAACAATCAGAATTAAATAGAATAAGGGAATCTTCTATGCGATATGCCTCATCTTTCTTAAGATCTGGAGTGTTTTCCAAACTAGTCTACTTAAATGTTTTTTTAAGTTTAAGTAGTTTATCTTCTAATTAAAGTTAATTACATGGGATATGATCTCAGTTAACAAGCCTAGCAACTGATGTTTTTAACCTATTTATGACAGGATAATAATTCCCTATGTCTATCATTCCCACTGAACAAACAGAAGATTATTATCATTAAAAATTATACTAGAGCAGTTCAGTGGTTGTCAGGGGTTGTGGGAGGTAGGAAGAGGGTCAATATACAGAGACACCATGAGAAAGTTCCTTGGGTAATGCTGACTATACTGGCAACCTCACTAACCTACACCAAAATTCATGTCACTGTTCAGCAAAGATTAAAAATTAAATTGTATTTACCATAATGTAAAAAATTATGATAATGTACAAAATAAAATAACTTTGTAAAATTATGCTAATATATTTTGACCCACAGTTTTGAATCTAAAATTTAGCCCATGAAAAATAGCCATAGGTGTGCATGTGCACGCACACACACACACACACACACACACACACATGCCCATGAGAGAGAGGGCATACATGTTTGTAAACACACACGTGCTCATGAGAGAGAGGGCATACTTTTTGTAAAAGTAGCAAGAGGATATTCATTGAAGCAAGAACCTGGACCCTTCCCAAAGGTCTTCAGCAACAAATTATGTTTTCATACTAGGCCAGTGATTAGCATATGTTTGAAGTATACTGACCTGAGGTTAGATGTTGGACAAGACTGCCTGTTACCCCAGAACTAGTTAGAAATTGAGGAGATAGTCATTCACATTCTAAAGGTGAGCCTAAGGCCACTGGACCGAGAACCTTCAGTTACTCAGCCTCCAGAACAGTTTTCTCAATCTATGCATGACATAAAGGTCACTGTGAGGACAAAGCTAAGATGACTTCTGAGTGGAGGATTCTGGGAAATCATCACCAGCCTTGGTCCTCATGAGAGGAAGGTCCTCAGACAAGTGAAGGCCCTGGCGGTGACTACAGGTGCAGACAAGGGGGTTGTGTGTTTTATTTTGTGCTCAGACACCTGCTCATTAAGTGGCGATGCTCAATCCTCTGTGTCTATCTGAGCAGGACAAAGAGAAGACAGGGCTGGACTGAGGCTGCAGCACCCTCTCTACCCACTCACGCTTGGATGTAACAAAGATGGCTTCCTGGAGTGGAGTGATCCCCAGGATGTACCTGATGCAAGATACCTTGTGGTCCCCACTAGGCTTGGCCCTGGGAGAAACACCCCAGAAGCAGCAGGCTAGGGTATACTGTCATGAATGGGGTTGGGATGGGTTGGAAAAAGATGACTTCTGCATAGTCACTATGCTAAGTGTGATCCTTTGGGGGTCCTTCCTGTGGCTTCCCCAAGAAGCCCATGGATCCTATAGACACAGCACCTCTGGAATTCAGTGTACCACAGGCCACCCAGGAGTAGTCATTGTGTCCATTTATTGGGTCTGCCACATCTGAATACTGCAGACTAGTTGGCTTATAAAAGAAGACATTAATTTTCATGCAGTCCTGGAGGCTGGATGTTCTAAATCCAGGGCTGGTTTCCCCTGAGTCCTCTTTATGTGGCTTCATGTAGTCATCTATCTGTGCTGCACAACCTTGGTATCTCTGTGCGTGTTCAAATCTTGTCTTATCATAAATTGCCAAGCGGTTGGATTAAAGCCCACTCTACAGGCCCATTTTCAGCGTATTTACCACTGTAAAGCAACTGTTCCCAACATGGCATTGCTTTCTGAACCCTGAGAAGGGAGGAAATGGAGGTAAGAGTTAAGCCAAGGCTATTCTGCCCCTTGTGGGGGATACCTGGTGTTGTGGTCAACTTTCTAGTTGCTGCGCAGAAAGAACCCAAACAAAAGTGGCTTGTGGAGGAATGGGTTTATTTGGTTTATGGACTCGAGGGGAGACTCCATTCTGGCAGGGAAAACGATGGCATGAGCAGAGGGCTGGACATCACCTCTGCCACAGCACTGCAAACAGCAGCAGGAAAGTGTGCCAAACACTGGCAAGGGGAAGCTGGCTTATAACCCCATAAGCCCGTCCCCAACAACACAGCTTCATTGAGGTTGTAAAACCCAAACTGCCATCAGCTGAGGATCGATCTATCAGAACACATTCATTTGTTTGTGGGGGACACCTGGATCAAACCATGACACCTGGCAAGGTCTGGAGGGGGTTTCCTGGTGTGCATCTATGAAGTATGTGTACGAATGTGCATGCACACCATGGCGCTTGTGTGGAGGTCAGAGGAAAAATTTCAGAGGTTGACAACCCTTGCCTTCTACTTCCTTTGAGGCAGGGTCTCATGCTGTTCACTTCTGCTCGGGCTCATTGGCCCTCTAGTTTCTGGTGGGTTCTCTTGTCTCCGCCTCCTTTCGACGAGATTTAAATGTCTGCTGTTGCATTTAGCTGTGTTACATGGGTGCAGGGCTTCTGAACTTAGGCACTTGTGCTTCTACAGTGAACTCTTGATGACTGAGCCATGGCCCCAGAGCCTCGAGTTAGGCACTCCTGGCATCAAATTCATAGAGACAATGGATGGCACTAAGCATCCTACCATGCACAGGACAGCTCCTCACAGCAAAGGATCATCTGGCTAGATTGTCCAAAGTGCCAAAATGGAGACGCCTTGGCAGCACCTGCCAAGTATTGAATGAATGCCTATTGTCTTGCTCCTCCTGCCACCCCATGAGTTCTCGTCTGTCCGTCTCACTGTGTTGGAAGGAAACAGGCTTTAGAAGAATCCCATGGTTTCCTCCAAGCCATAAAAAAAAAGCAGAGAGTGAGGCTGGATCTGATCACCAGTCAGTCCAAGGCCCTTGCCAGCCTTTCCCAGCATAAAGCAGGAGCTGAGGAAGGCAGAAAGAGAAATGAGGTCTGTCAGAGAGAAGGGGAGCATGCCCTCTCTGCTAGGAAATGTTCCAGGTCCATGCTTGTCACCTCCTTTGAAATTCACAGAGGGAACAAATGAACCTGAACAGACTGTTCTCTGGGAAAGGACAGCTTGCAAGGTCCAGGTTTACATCAGAGATGAGCTGGAGCTGCGGAGCTCCTGCTCCCAGGGACCCACAGCACCCACACTGCTGCAACCTCTCCCTTCTGCCTGGGCCCCAGCTGTGTCCCAGTGAATCACTAGTGACTGTCAGAGAAGCCATGCCAAGCTCCCTTACATCCTGCCTTCAGTGTGGCATGCTGGGGACTCACCTCCATAAGGTCACTTTGTAGAGCCATCTGATACATACATTCCTTATAATTCCTACCCAACTGTGTTCTCCACCCAGCTACCTTTCAAAGATTTCATGTTTATTTCCCCCTCAACCAGTCAGTTAGATTTTGAACATTTTCCGTATGATCATGTCATACTGAGACAGACTGTCCACCTTATTTATGCCCATGCTGTTCAGTGGTTCCTCTGAATTAAAAAGCTCCCTCTTGGAGGAAGATTCCTGGGGTGGGCTTTTCAGTGATGCAGCTGCCTTTGAGCCATCCGTGATCCTGAAAGTAACCCCTCACACATACTCCTGTAAGTAACTCCTAAAACTCATGGGTTCACCAACTTGGACTTGGGTGGAATCGTTTATTTAATCTTTCACTGATGCCCTGTCTGGGGTGAATAGATGTTTGTTCATGTCTCCCCAGAAAAAGCTAATACAACAGCCCTTTAAAATACCTTTCCAGTTGCAAGTTGACCTCTTTTTCTGATTCTTTTTTTCCCCCTAATGTGGTGCTGGGGGTGGAACCTGGGCCTCAGGCATGGTGAGCACTAGAAGTACCACTGAACTATACTTCCCAGTTCTGGGTTTGTTTAAAGGGATGGGAATATACAAAATCTTTCCCAAGTGGCTCTCAAACAAAAGGCTGAGTGGCAGACTTTTAAGGGATTTATATTGAAAACTTCCAGGTATGTAACCACTATGAAAGCTCTCAGTTCTGGACTGGAGGGATGATGACTCAGAGGGTTAAGGCACTAGCCTTCCAAGTCTAATGACCCAGGTTCAATTTCCCAGTACCCACATAAAGCCAAATGCACAAAGTGGCACATGCATCTGGAGTTCATTTGCAGCAGCTGGAGGCCATGGCATGCCCATTCTCCCCTCCCCCCTCTCTCAAAATAAATAGAACATTTTTTTAAAAGTTCTCAGTTCTACATTTAGAGTTTTATTTTAAAAAATTTGGCAGGGGGATTGTTTGCTCCACCTGGTGCTATAAGAATAAAGACTTTCTTGACTATGAGTAGGTAGGTATGTACCTGCTGTGATGCCTAAGGGGACACATTCTTTGGTTAAGCATGGCCTTGGCATTCAGCCAGTCTTACAGAACCACTGGGAGTTGCAGCTTCAGTCTGAGGAATGCCTGTTCTTACCATGACCTAAACTTTGCATGGGAGCTGGGGAATCCATTGGGGTTGCCCTGTAAAATTGTGCAACCAGACTCAGTCATACTATCAGCAATTACATAAGTTGCACCTAGAGACAAATTCCAGTCTGAAAATAAAAATTACCATGCAAAAAAATGTGCAAGGCCTTTAAATATGGAGAGATTAAAGAAACACGGTAGCCAAAGCAAATGGCTACAACAAATCCTGTGATACCTAGGAGTCTGTTCCTTCATTTGGGTTATTTCTGATTTCTGGTCAGTTGGTGTGATGGTTAAGTTTATCTGTCATCTTGATTTATGTAATAATCCACAGTAATCTTGGGTAGGTCTCTGAGTTTGTCTGCAGAAAGGATTGACAAAATCCATTTGGGATTTTGGAGAAGGGAGGGTCCCTTCTCCAGAGTGAGCCCTTCCCTCCAGTGGGTGGGCCTTCCAGAAGGGGACTAAATATAAGGAAGTTTCAGGGGAAGGGAAGCCTCTCTTCCTTCCTCCCTTGGCTGCTGGTGCTTGTTCGTGACTTGTACTCGCATCCTGCTCTCCTACCCTTCTTGGACATTGGAACCCAGTTTCCTTGGCCTCACATCGTGGACTGAAGAGCAGCTGCTCCCCAGGGAGCCATCAGGCCTTCTGGGCTGGATTGGGACTGCTGAGGCCTCCAGCCACGTGGACTGAACAGCTACTGGTTTCTTCACCTGTGAGCCTGCAGACTGCTATTGTTGGACTGTCCTAAGCTACCCCAATAAATTCCCTTTTACTGCAATCCATCCTATCAACTCTGTTTCCTCTAGAGAAGCCTGACTAATACAGTTGGCATCCTTTAGTTCTCTGATTTAGGGGATGAGTGATTGAGATTTGGACTGGAAAGGAATTATTCCCTTTAAATTCTCTGGGTTTTATTTTTATAATTGTATATAGAAATTCATTTCCTAAGGCTTTTTGAGCCTTTTTTAAGGTTTAGAGAAGCTTTATTAGATTAAGAGGAGGAAGTACAGAGAACTCCTGCCATGAGGGAGGCAAGAGGGATTAGAGTCCCCAAAACTCTTTTTTACATTGGTCAAAATAAGAAACTGTTCTTTCATCAATGCATAGAATACACACACATATGCATATGCATACAAAACTAAGAGTTCTAAAAAGAAATATTCACTTACTGTGTATAATTTGTTTTTTATTATTTTATTTAATTCCATGTAGCCTAGTCCTGTCTGATCTATTAAAAGAAAACTTTTATTTCCCATGAAATTAATTTCACAACCCATTAAAGGGACATAATCTATTATTTGAATAACATTACATTATTTCATCTGTGACCTAAGTAATGGCAATTTATACCATTCTGCTGAAATTCAAAGTGACTGTAACTAGGATTTTCTGTAATTGTTTTATGTAGGGTTTACAATATTGCTTACCCAACAATTTGGCAGAATTATAGTGCACCCATAATTTCCACTGTTTGTCAGTTTTCTTTCTACATCCTCAAAGAGGCAGGGTTTTTAGGAGCTCCTGTTGGGGTATAATATCCAGGAGGCTTGGCAAGGCCGCAGGACGGGATTCTACTCGACTGTGGTCCTGGTACATGTGAGACCAGGGAGACTATACCAGAGACAGTGCTAAGCAAAGACAGAAAGCACTCAGCCAGATAGAGTCCGACCACCTGGAGACAGGCGAAGAGAATGGCGCCTAGAGTAAAGCCAAATAAGACAGGCTGGGAAACCATGGACAGAGGCAAAGGAAGAGGCCTGAGGCAATACCCTGACCAGAGTGAAAAGCTGGGAGGTCTCTTTTCCTGTTCTTGCAGGCTCGGTTAGGGAAAGCCCAAAGCTGTTTCCCAGAGCAACACACTAAAGCCAACACTCAAAGTCCCCTATAATAACTATAAACTGCTTTCCTTTTAAAATTGAGTCAATGTTGGGTTGGGAAGGTAGCTCAGTTGGTCAAGTGTCCTCTTGCAATCATGAGGGACCTAAGTTCAATCCCCGGAACCCATGGAGAAAAAGGCGGTGTGGTGGCACAGTTGCAATTTCAGTGTTGAGGAGGCAAAGACAGTTGATTCCTGGGTCTTGCTGGCCCACCAATCTAGCCTGTTTAGCTCCTAGGCAATGAGAGAACCTATCTTGGAAAAAAAAAAAAAAAGGTTGGTGGTTCTGCTGAGGAATGACTCCAAGGTTATCTTCTGGCCTTTGCATGCATGCACCTATGTACCTGAATGGGTTTCTGCACACACACACACACATACACACACACACACACACACACACACAGCACAGCACATTAGTTCAAAGCTTTAACTCAAAGCTTATGCCTCTCCTGGCCTATATTATATAGCAACAAATGCCAGATATTCAATTATTTCATCTATAAATATATATATGTGCAACTTTTGAAAAGAAAAACTGAAATTCCATTGTCACATCTAGAAACTTTTAACAGTAATTTCTAACCATCATGCAATTAAAGTTCACATTTCCCTACTTGTCCTATAAATATCTTGTCTATTTTTGTATTTGGCTTATCCTGATCAGAGTGTAAATAGGATCGCACATGCATTTTAATACATTTCACTTAGTCATTTTGTTTCTTTCATTTCAAAGTGTCCCTTTTCTTCTGTGGTTAAAACATAAGCTCAAAGACTTCTTTGAAATAATGAAATATTACCAAGGAAATGTGAAATGTTTAGTTCAACTTGCTCGTCTATTGAGAAAAAACATCTCTGGGTGTCAGCAAAATGAGGAGAGAAAAACTTTGAGAATGCCTCCATTGGACTCACTTCCTGTGCTCTTTTGTTGTGTGTGTGTGTGTGTGTGTGTGTGTGTGTGTGTGTGTGTGTGTGTGTGGTGTATTCATGAATGTGTGAGTTCAGACTACAGGTTGTAGGTCCTGGCCTTCCACTTTGTTTGAGGCAGTGTCTCTTGTTCACTGCTTTATACACTAGCTAACTTGCCCACATGTTTCTGGGGGCTTTTCCTGTACCTACCTCCCATCTTGCCAGGGAGATTACCGAAGCCCATGCCCGGCTTGGCATAGATTCTGGGGACCCAGACTTGGGTGCATGTGCACGTGTGCATCGAGAGCTCTGTCCACTGAGCCATCTCCCCATCTCTCCTTCATACTTCGAAAGGCTCCTTTAAACACTGCATGAAAACCCCCAGGAGCTGTGACTCTGCATCACTGGTGTTGCTTGCTTGCTTGCTTTGCCAGCACAGTGGTTATAAATAACATCTCAGGGAACGAGTCATCGAAGTCAACTCTGCATGTTTTCATGATGGGTGCATTTTGTTGTCTTCCCATTCTTAGAAAACTGAAAATCCATGGGCAGACACGTTGCTTTGTGTGAATCACATGCCAAGAAGACAGGATGCCAGTTTATTTGCAAAATGGGTTCCCCATATTCATTCGAATAGAAAATTAACTCCCATTACCATTCAGTTCCCATTTCCTGTGCTTAAAAATTTTTAATATATGTCATTGCATATTTAAACTAATAAACATTAGAAGTCACCCATTTTAGATGTTCTTTTCTTTTTTCTTTGTTATTTTTCTTTTTATTTTCTTTCATCTTTGTTTTTAGTGACATGGATACCAAAATGTTGGTTTAAGAGTAGAAACCCACATGGCAACCACCTACATGAGGATTTTCTGTGTGTGTGAGAGATTGTGTGTGTGTGTGTGTTCATGTGTGTGAGTGTGGACACACACACTGTGGAGGACAATTTTGGGGTGTCAGACCTTGCCTTCCACCCTCTTTAAGGGGGTGGTCATATGTTCTTCCCCACTGCTTTTTCTCCAGGTTAGCTGGCCCCTGAGAACCCAGCAGGTCCTCTTGTCTCTGCTCCCTTCAGCCCTCTAGGCTAGCTGCAATTGCTTTCTGTGAGGGCTTCCTTGAGGGTCTGGGTTTCTAACGTGGGTCCTCATGCCTAAACAGAAAATGCTTTGCCCACTGAGTCATCTCCCCAGCTGTGTGTGGATTCTTAATGACTGTTGGTTTACCATTTATAAGCAAGCACCTTAAACTGCTGAGCCATCTCCCCAGCCCCTGAGGTATAATTTATACCACATAAGCACAGTCATTGTAAGGGTAGTATACCTGAGTGATACCAAAGTTGCCCTCTGGCCTCTGCACACATGCACCACCACCACCACCACCCCACACACACTTGCATGCATATAGACACATACATTGTTTTCAAAGGTAAAAAGAAAAATTTTACCAGAAAACAAAAGAGGATTCCTAATCTTGGAGTAGACAACTATAGGACATGAAAAGAAGAAATGTGATGAAATGCAATATGTTAAATGCTAGCCATCTCTTTTTGAGACAGGCTTTCTCATTGGCCTGGTGCTCACTAATTAGGCTATTTTAACTGGCCAGCAAGCTCCAAATATTTACCTGTATCCATCTGTGCAGCCCTGGGATTTCAGGTGTATGCCACCACACTGGACATTTTACTAGGCATCAAACCCAGGCCCTCACGATTGTGAGACAGACAGTTTACCAATGGATATATCGCCCCAGACCAGTTTTAGCATTCATGTCTACATAGATCATCCTTTTAAAGTATTTTTTTTTGTTTGTTTTTTCAAGGTAGGGTCTGGTCTCACTCTAGCTCAAGCTGACCTGGAATTCACCATGTAGTCTCAGAGTGGCCTCAGGCTCCTGACAATCCTCCTACCTCTGCCTCCCAAATGCTTGAATTAAAGGCGTGCACCACCACACACGGCTTTAAGTTTTTGCACATATGAGGTAAAGGAGAAGCCTCACTTTTGTCCATAAGATTATTCTAACCATTTCGTTGAAATGTTACTTTCTGTCCATCTTTGTTCAAAGATCAATTTAGTATGAATTTGTGATCCATTCTAGAATCTCTATTCTATTCTGCTGTTCTAGATATTTGTCTACAAGCCAGCCATTAGCACACTTTCTTATTCTGTGACTTTATAAATAAGTCTTGATATCAAATGATAAAAGTTCTCCAACTTTGCTCTTTGTTTTAAGAAATAGCTTTTCTAGCTTATTTGCATTTCCATATGAAAATAGAAATATTCAAAAATGTAGCTTCCAGAAGCTTTCGGAGAAAATAGAGAATGAAGGATCAAAATGTTTTAGGACTTCTGAATCACAGCAGCAGAAACAGCGATACGACAGAGAAATACCTTCAAAAATCTAAATGAAATTCATTTCCAAATTCAATTATTAATTTATTTACAAGCAGAGAGAAACAGAGAGAATAGAAGGAGATTTAGAGAATATGGACCCTCCAGGGCCACTGCTAATGAACTCCAAATACACGAACCACTTTGTGCATCTGGCTTTATGTGGGAATGAAGGAATTAAACCCAGTTGGCTTTGCAAGCAAGGGCCTTAACTGCTGAGCTATCTTTCCAGCCCCTCCAAATTTAAATTCCATATCCTACTAAGCAATGAAACAAGAAGAAAAAGTTTAATTTTTAAGATTTGACATTTCCTTAGATCCAGCTTAGGAAGGAGGTGAAAGGAATTCTCTAGAAGGGCAGCAGTGAGTAAACAGAGTTGTGAACTGATTCGACACTGGGAGAGACATTTCTGTCTTTTACTTCAAATGAAGCCAATGGGAAACTGCCTCATATGCTTGGCTTGTATGGAGAGACTGTTGGAGCCAGAGGGAAGGATTACCAACAGACAGTTGATAAGAAAGACTCAGGCCATGATTAAGGCCAGTTAAACATAAAAAAAAGGCAACAACCCTAAAGAGCACATGTATTTTGACCACTGATACATTTATTAAAGCTTTGTCTCTCTTTTGCTTGTTTCCAGCCTTCTTTTGGGTTAAAATTGAATATTTTCAAACTATGTTGTCTTGTTTTCTCCACTGGCTTTTTAGTTATGTCTCTCTCTTGCATGAGCGCTTAATGGCTGTTCTGAGGCTGATAGTATGCCTCCTGGACAGGGTCTGTAAAAGCCAACGTTTTATTTCCTCCATTTTCATGCTTCATACCTGACCTTTGCTCTTCCCACTTCCCACAGTCACATCCCACATTGTATTTCCCATGTATTATTCACAAGTGTAATAAACTCACCTACCCTGGACCATTGTAATTAATTTTGCTTCAGCAGAAACTGTGAAAAAATAAAAACAATATTGTATTCTAAAGATAACTTTTATGTACCATTCATGGGTGTGGTAGTTTGAATAATATCCCCCAATAGATTCAAAAGTTTATTATAATTAATTGTAAATTGTCTCCACCTAGTTCTGGCTGGAGGAAGTGTGTCACCTTAGCCAGATCCTAGAGTTCAGCCCTAAGGTGTTTCTGGGGTGGGTCTGGAATTCTAGCTTTACATATGCAAAAAGCAGTCTGAGCTCAAGCCTGTTTGCTAGTTTGAGAGTGTGCTTGCTGGCTTCAGGAGGTGCTGTCTCTCTCTCTCTCTCTCTCTCTCTCTCTCTCTCTCTCTCTCTCTCTCTCTCTCTCTCTCTCTCTCTCTCTCTGCTTGGATCTGTAAAAGGGGGCCAGCCTTTTTTCCTTAACTTCCCCCTGGGTCTGTTGCTTCAATAAATACCTTCCTCCCCAAAATTGTGCCTGGTTTGGAGATTCATCCCAGCGATGTGTGGCTGACTACAACAATGGGCCTCTTCTTTCCTTATTAGGTTAGGTCTGTTTCTTCTGTATCACTTGCGATTAGTCCAAAGAACATACTTTAGCATATTTCCTGATACTGACTGTGAATTCTTTAAGCTTTTACTTATCTCAAAATTTAATTTAACATCTGCCTGAAAAATATTTTTTAGATATAGCATTATGAACTGACAGGATATTTGTTTGTTTCTTTTTGGGGTTTTCTGGTTTTGTTTTGTGTGTATATTTTTGATTGTGTTTTGAGGCAATGGCTCATGTATCCTAGGCTGGTTTTGAACTCACTATGTAGCTGAAAATGACCTTGAACTCCCTAGCCTCTTACCTCCATGTTGTACTTGGAATGCAAAAATGTTCCACATAACCTCTTGTGCTGAACCATTTAGCACCCAGCCGGTAGGACTATCTGGGAAGGTTGTGGGTGGAGCCTTGCTGGGTGAAGTGTGTCATTTGGGGTGGGCTTGGCAGTTTTGTAGTCTGGCCTCACTTGCTGTTTGCCCCTGCCAACGTGTGAGCCACTCTGCATGCCCTCCCTGCCATGATGGACTCCAGTCTCTGAAAGTGGAGCCAAAGTAAAACTTTTTCTTCCTTTTCCTTCTGGTCAGGAATTCTGTACCAACAGTGAGAAATCAACTGACGCCTGCCAACTGCTAGTACGCCTCACTGACGCAGTGCTGTAGAGGAACCTGATTTATATCCCCAGCCCCTGTTTGTTCTAACAGGAGCACTTTACCTCTCATGTAATGGTTTTGTCCTGCTTTCAAGAATTTATTTTCTTGATGTGCAACAGTTTGACCTGCCTAAGTGTGATTTTTACTTGCTTTTATGTTGCTTCAAGTTGTTTTTTTGTCTTAGACATTCAAGTTAACAATTCTTGTCTAATTTCAGTATGTTAAGAATTTTTGGTTACTTCATCTGCCTGACCCTTCATTAATATCTTTTTTCTGCTAAGACTTCTGTGACACATATTTTGAGACATTTGTTCCACAGTTCTAAGGCTCTTTGTATTTTTATTAATTTTTTTTTTGCTTCACATGAAAGAAGTGACTGTACTTTTGGTTCTAGAATTTTCATGTGTAAATATATTTCTCTGCTGAAATTTCCTTATTTGCTTGCTCATTACGAAACATTTTCTTTAACTTGTATTTTTCATGTCTTTTTTTGAGGTATTTGTGATAGCTGGTTTACAGTTCCCTGAGTCATGGTGTATGAGTATTAAGTCTACTTTATTGTTGAGATCTTAGGGGGTCTCTGTACTTCTGCTTTAGGTTGTGTTGAAAACGTTGTTGGCTGGCTGGCTTATCCTATGTTGACTGGCTGTGGTTGTGGGTCTTTTGCTTATCCCACCTCTCTTTGCGGGGTTCTGTATGGATCCTTCATGGAAGATCTGGTGTGGCTCATCTCTTGCCTAGATGTCAACTATTGGTCTGCGGTTCATTGATATGGTTGGAGGATCCATAGCTCTCTCTCTCTCTCTGCATTCTGAAAAATACAAACAGAATCTCCATCGGAGAGTGAGATCATTATAGGTTAACTTAGATACACATTTCTGAATTGGTCACTTCTGATGTCCCAAATTTGTTCTGTATTTTCCTTAGCTTCCAGGGACTACAGTGCTCTTTTGAAATAATATCTCCCTTTGCTATAGTTGGGGAAATGTCCTCAAGAAGAAATCTACAACAAAGTGAGGCTTAAAAGTTGTTCTTGAATGTCATGGTTTATACTGCTTATATTCCAATGTTTCACAATATATTCATTGTATATTTTTTAGCTTTTTTATATTTATTTATTTATTTGAGAGAGAGAGAGAGAGAGAGAGAGAGAGAGAGAGAGAGAGAGAGAGAGACAAGGCCTCCAGCCACTGCAAATGAACTCCAGACACATGTGCCCTCTTGTGCATTTGGCTTTATTTGGGCACTGGGGAATCAAACTCAGCTCCTTCTGTGTTGCAGGCAAACGCCTTAACCACCAAGCCATCTCTTCAGCCCGTTTTTTTAGCTTTATGACTGCTTATCTCTGAGTTAATAATCCAATACCATTTGTTCCATCATAGACACAGCAGAAACAGGGACAGAAATGAAAATATCTTTTTAATCCCTTTCCTACTCTCCATCCAATTGTCCAACTGTTGCAGTCAACTTTCTAGTTGCTGCGCAGGAAGAACCCAAACAAAAGCGGCTTGTGGAGGAATGGGTTTGTTTGGCTTACGGACTCAGGGGAGACTCCATCCTGGCAGGGAAAACGATGGCATGAGCAGAGGGGTGGACATCACCTCCGCCACAGCACTGCAAACAGCGGCAGGAAGGTGTGCCAAACACTGGCAAGGGGAAGCTGGCTTATAACCCCCATAAACCCGCCCCCAACAACACTGCTTTATCGAGGTTGTAAAACCCAAACTGCCATCAGCTGAGGATCGATCTATCAGAACACATTCATTTATTTGTGGGGGACACCTGGATCAAACCATGGCACCAACCCTGTAATCTTCATATTTATATAACATAACAAGAGTGTAAGTGCTTTAATTCATGAAGGGTTTAATATGTTAAGCCTCACAACTGATCCAGTTAGAATGCCTTGAACATTACAGACCTTGCACTGCTCTGTGATTGGCCATCAGCAGCCCTTGCCAATGACCATTACCAACACAAACCCAGGCCCTAGCTTTATTGGATCTATTTTCAACTTGACATCATGGAAAAGTTTGAACAGAAAAAGAACAAAGTATGTAAATAGTCTATTGTTTCATAGAGAAGAATAAAGTTCTGCCAAAATGGTGGAAATGATAAGCAAAAGGATAATACTACCTCATATCTGAATATTGAGTATGTTCATTGAGCCTCTGTCTAACATCCTAAAAATGTCAATAAGTTGTTATCATTATCTTTTTTAAAAATAAGGAAACTTCTTTGAGAATCAGATGAGTTACCTGACTGGTCACATGAATAGATGATGACAGAATAAAAAATCCAAAGTCACTGTAAATAAGCTCATCAGCTATTCCTTGTACATGACCTTCTCAGTTCATCTCTGGGAATAGATGGACTTCATAGCCACCTATGGGGCATAACATGAGAGATAGCAAATAATTGATTCCCTAGCTTATCACAAGACCTGTAACTCCAGCATTCGCTCTGAATTTAGCTTGAATCATAGATGAGCTACTGCAATGGAAATCTATATCACATATGTACAGCACTTCATAATTTTCCAAATATATTGACATTTAATAATGACACCTAGAATCTATGATGTTCACAATTCTGTTTGGAAAGCACCATTTTAAAAGTTTTGCATATACTTATATATATATATATATATTTTTTTTTACCTACACAAAATTCTATGGGAAGGAGAGTGTAAGAGCTGGAGAATAGAAGAGGGGGCTGGCAAAATTCTGTCTTCTGGATATGACATGTCTGTTGTACTCATGAACTCAGAACAGATATAGTTTCCTGCACCAGACATGACAAGACTGCTGTCACCATTCCACCGTGGATGGGGAGGGACTTGTGAAGCCCCACCCTGCCTGAGGAGCTACTGGAGGAGGGAAAGGCATTTTCGTTAGAGGAGTAACCACTGGTAAATTGCCAGTGTTCCTGTATAGAACCCCTACCTCTGCTCCTGTAAGTAACCCTTAAACTCATTGGTTCACCAAAAAAAGGAGATCAAAGCAGGAGGGGGACTAGTTGGAAAGAAGAAAGGATTTAATGAGAAGGGGAAGGAGACAAGAGAAGGTAATGGAGGGTGAATATGATCAAAATATATTACATGCATGTATAAAATTGTTTAATAAATCAATAACAGATTTAAAAATCTGTGGAAAGTGTACTTCAATTAACTCCATTTTACATATAAAGAAGCAAAAACATAAAGATTGATAACTTCCAGAAGTCATAAAATTACAGAGTTGACCCAGAACTCTTGCTTTTAAGATATTTTTAATATCCTTCAAGATATAAACTATAAAATACCTTCAAGATAAAGACATTGTTAAGTTGCCCTTTCTAGATGAATAAATAAAAACCCAGATAATCCAAGTGACTTGCCCAAGGCACCCCAGAAAATTACTACTTGACTCTAAACTAATCCTGAAAGTCATGACTCCTAATCAACACTTGACAATATACTAAACTAAGTCATCAGCAAAAAAGAGAGGTTGGGGCAAAGACAAAGTCATGCTTTTATAAGAGCTGAGAGTAAGATGTTCTGAGAAACTGCCCACGCAGTTTAAGAAATGTTTAATCCCTCAGGTCTCAATGGTAGTAAATAAACTATTCTGTAAATCTTTACTTATTGGTTAATTTCATGTCAAGCATTGTTCTCAGTGAAGGAATATATGAACAAAAAATCTTGCCTTCATAGAATTTATATTCTAGTGAAACATAAGAAACCATTATAGCTAATATAGAATAATTGCATTAAAAATAAAGTACTAAATAAAGCAAGGTTGAACTAGAATCATATTTATTATTTCAAACATTTTCCTTCAGTAACTTGTGTGTTTATGTCCTTTATGTAGGAAACATCCCACCAATGATATAAAATGTAGATGAGATTTTTCAAAGTTCCATGCCAAACTTGTTATTTGATGGTGTATATTAGACACTATCAAAGAAAGGCCCCGATGGAACAGTAAAGACAGATTCTATAATATTTTTGAGCACATGAAATCTCTAACCTTGAGGAATAGGAGGTTATGATGTGTCAATAAAATATTTTGATTACAAGACATGTCATACCCATTCCAAATACTTGGAATCTTCTTATAGGATCAATGGTTCTCACGACTTTCAAGTAGAATGTGGCAACTAGAACAGATCATCAGGAAGAAAGCTGACAAACTAACAATATCTTCACCATCATCATTTTAACAACCATCTAGTTTCTCCAAGTCTCTACTAGGAGTAACTTTAGCAATACCATCAAAGTAGACAAGATATGGGTTTTTAGCCTGAGTTGCGGGGCAGCACTCCTTCCCACTGGGAGACAGCCAGATATGGCTTTTATCTGTCCTTGTCATTCATGCCCAACAAGCAAACCTTCATGAAAAGCTTACTTTTCCCCCTCTCTTGGGCTATTCCCATCTATACCAATTTTGCCAGATCTCTTCGGGGCTACACTTAACTTTTGGAAGGTTAGATGATTCATAGCACCACTTCCTTCCAGGGACCCAGGCTTGTTTTCTCCTCACATAAGACAGCCTAAAATTCCAGAAAGTTTCAGTATTTTGGCCTAATTGAAATGCAAATGAAGCCTCTACCACTGAAGATTTAAAGAATTTGTCAAATAATTTCCATCCAAAAAATTGAATGTGGGAAAAGTGGAAGGAATTTACAGAAAAACAGAAGTGCACAAGTCAAGGAAGAAAGGAACAAGGAAAAGAAAAAGGCATTATGGAGGGTAACAGGAGTCCAGGAAGGAAAGAGCCTCGTTGATGATGGAGCCTTCATTTCTTCAGTTTCGCCAAGAGCTGGTCTTGAACTTGGAAGCTAAGTCATGATCTCATACTAGTCAGAGCCTGAATTTCTTCTTCTGTCCAGCTATAAGTTAGAAATGGGAACCAGAGGTCAAGAGGGAGGTAGGTATACGTGGGAGAAGCTAGAATAAGTGTCCAATATCCCTCTTCAAGAATAGGATCAATCTCCCCAGCCACTAAGATTATTGTTGGTGCCCCACCCTCAGCCAGCAGCTCCCCTTGTAAATTCCCTTGCCTTAAGGAAACTGTCTTCACCAAGATCATGTCCCCTTCCCAAAAGCTGGTTAGGCCAGTGGGAAGAAGGCCTGGTCTGGAGCAACTATGTGCTTTCATTCCATCTCTAGAAGCCCCTCAGATGGTTGGCTCAGCATCTATGAATGCTTGTTCCTCTTTCCAATTCTGCTTCTGGTCCCTCTCTTACACACACACACACACACACACACACACACACACACACACACACCCCTCCTAAGAATCTTCCTGCATGCCAACTTCCATCTCAGCATCTGCTTCTTGGGGCCCTTGGTCTTCAATAACCAGGCTTGAAGGCTATGGGGGTTTGAATGTAAACTGTCCCCTATAGCTTCATGCATTTAAATGCTTAAACCCCAGCTAGTGGCACACTTTGGGAAGGTTGTAGAGCCTTTTGGAAGTGTTAATAGGAGGCAGGCCTGGGGTTTTATATCCAGACTCACTTGCCACATTCATCTCACTACTTCTTTCATGTTGATGTGAAGATGTGATGCCCAGCTGCCTGCTCCTGCCATGCTTCCCCCACCATGATGAAACTTCCCCTCCAAACTGTAAGCCAGAAAGAAACCCTTTCCTTACACAAGCTGCTTCAGGTGAGGTGTTTTGTCATGGTAATGAGAAGGGGCTTCTATTACCCAGATGAACTAACCCCATCCTGCACCTTTAAGTAGGTGAGAGGCCTTCAAGTTCTTAAACAGCTGTACATTTGTTCTACGGAATTTTTTTCAGTATTAGAGGGAGTGTAAAAGGGTCAAGGGAGCTCTCCCTCCCCTGGGAGATTCCATAGCTGTCCTACTTAAAAGAACCTACAGAACTTTGGATAATAACATGGACAAATAACAAAACTAGGGCTTTTTTAAGTTGAGGCTGGGGTTCAACCCACTGGTGTTTCCCCCCCTTAGTCAGCTCTGCAGTGAGTCCTGAACCCCTTCATTTGCCCTTGCCCTGTTACACTTTCTGACTGGGGCATGGCCAATTCCAATGTTCTGAGTATGACCTCCTTAGCCTTCATCAGGTTGAAGTCATATTTCAGATGGACTCAGAATGAAAGCTTTGGGATACAAATAAATTACCTTAGAAAAATAACATCAATAAGACTTCCAGTGCCAACAGGCATGGCACTGTGTAAAATGTCACCCTTGCATCAAGATATGATGAATTAACAAATCCAGGGTTACTTTTTGAACATGCTTTAGGCCACATCTTCAGCTTCAGCTATATAGTAGACACTGTGAGGAATCTAGTGAGCATAATTTACAGCACGATGAACAAAAGCACGTATCCTCTCATACTGATCCATGAAGAACTGGGGAAAGAGGCATCTCATAGGCATGAATAGAAAATCTCTATTCCTCCTGGCTCTGAATCACATCTCTAAATATAGACTTGCATGTGTGTGCATGCGCACCATTCTAGCAGCTTCCCTATTGACTCAAAGGATTTTATTTCATTTCTAAGAAGTCACTGTTTTTCTCATTCCTGTATGCCTGAGTCACCCCATCCCACCCTCTTTGCTCCTTGTAAGATAACAGAGGGAGGCAGGTTTGTACAATTAGGTACAGGGTATTTTAGAAACAATTTGCCCATCAAGATTTGGCCTTCTTGAGAGAAATCAAACCACCATATCATTTTTTAGGACAAAGCTTCTCATTTAATGACTACTGATAGGGCAGCATGTGATTCCCTCATCTTGATCATGGATATTGAAAACTTAACTGGGACTCTGAGGTCTTGTTGCAGTCAGTTTTCTAGTTGCTACTCAGAAAGAACCCAAACAAAAGCAGTTTGTGCAGGAATGGGTTTATTTGGCTTACGGACTCAGAGGAGACTCCATCCTGGCAGGGAAAATGATGGCATGAGCAGAGGGGTGGACATCACCTCCGCCATAGCACTGGAAACAGCAGCAGGAAGGTGTGCCAAATACTGGCAAGGGGAAGCTGGCTTATAATCCCCATAAGCCTTCCCCCAACAACACAGCTCCAGTGAGACTGTAAAATCCAAACTGCCATCAGCTGAGGATCGATTACCCAGAACACATTCATTTGTTTGTGGGGACACCTGGACCAAACCATGACAGGCCTTTAACTAAAGTTTCCTAGATACATCATAAATCTAGTGAGGTTATTAGTGATGACAGATTATAGATGATAGGTAGATAGATAGGTAGGTAGATAGATAGATAGATAGATAGATAGATAGATAGATAGATAGATAGATAGATAGATAGATAGATAGATAGATAGATAGATGATAGATAGATAGACTTACTCTATGTTTAGATTATTTTAGTTACCCTCACTATTTGGCTTGTGTTCTCCCTCTGTCTTGAAAGTGTCTTGTTTGTGTCAATATTTAACTCCATAGGACACCCGGTGCTCTATCACCCATGGGAAGTTGGTAATCTTCTTGAGGAATAGCAATGTGTGTGGAATGCTGAGGCTTCAATTTTCTGTCCAAAATTCACAGGCTAAATTTTAATTCTAAATGCAACGATGTTAGGAGTTGGGATCTTAGGGAAGTTATGTAGGTTGTGGAAGCACAACCCTCATGAATAGATTTATGCTATAATTTTTTGGCACATAGTCTCATGTATCAGGCTGGCCTTAAACTTACAATGTAGCCAAGGATGATGATCCTCCTGCCTCCACCTCAGTTTTGTGCTGTAATAAAGGTTTGAATAGTGAAAGGCTTTCCTCTCTTGTGATTCCATCTTCTGCCATGTAAAGATGTAGTAAGAAGGCCCTTCCCCAATGACAGTGCCTTGATGTTGGACACCTCAGCCTCCAGGAGTGTGAGGAAGAAGTTTGTATTTATTGGAAATTCCCAAGTCTATGATGATTCTGTTAGAACAACAACAAAAAAAAAACCCTAAAGTATGATTATCTTGTCCCACAGAAATCAGACTAATCAGGAAATCAAAGTGTTAAATTTAAACCGATATACAAACAGGAAGTTTTAAGAGCTAGAGTTCCAAAGATATCTTGCTGGTCAATGAGATTTTTTACCCTCACCAAGAAGCCTTACTCATGAACATATGCATAGACCACGTACCAGCATCTTTTATTGATGGGATACTAAGACCTTAGCACTGGAAAGTCCAGGCACTATTCAGCCCCATCCTGGTGAAATGATGGAAAACCTAGGCTCACAATTATATGGATAACAAACAGAACTCAGGTCTGGTGTTCTCACTTTCTGTTTAAACACAAGTGTCATGATGTCCCTTGTTATTTCCCCAGAAGAAATGTCAAAGTACCACAAGTTTGTGTTCAGTTTGCATTATTATTAATACAATTCCATTTTATGCCACCTAGAGATTTTTAATGATCATTATTATATTATCTTTCAATGTTTTATATACTAGATTACTAGATTTATTTTTTCCTCTCCTTCCTTCTGTACTGGAATTTATGACTTTTACATGATTTCCACATGCTAATTTTATATAGGTAAAGACTTTACAAAGAGAATACTTTGCCCAAGCATGTGCTTTTTTTTTTCTACACTCAGAGCTATTTGTTCTCTTGGTCCTTTCTAAATATGGCTGAAGAGACAGTGTGTCTATCAGCATCTGGTCTGTAGCTGATTGCCAGATGACTGTGTGATTGTAAGGGTCTGGAGATAAGAGGAAAGGAAAGTGTTTCCCCACGAGTTTTGCTTATTACCTCAGTTATTTAAAAGAACAGAAAGGAGGGAGAAAAGGATGGAGGGAAGAATAAAAGGAGGGTAAGGAGAAGGCTGGAGAATGAGTTTGCTGTATTCAGGTCACTTTCAAATGCTCTAAGATGTTATTACTCTTGTCAGCTGCTCGACTCTTCCTTTGTTCCTCCTTTCAGGAATGATAATGGATTTGTGAAATCCAAATATGGCCAAATCACTTCAGTCTTTCAAAGAGATTTTGCCCCTTAAACAATAATTCACTAAGTGTAGTCACAAGAACCTTCTTCCTCTCTCAGTTTCTTCGTTTTGTGTATGCATCCATGTTTGTGTGTGCGTGCACATGTGTGGGGGCTCAAAGATAGCCTTGGGTGCTGTTTCTCTCACTCACTGACCACCTTCTTTTTGAGATAGGGTCTGTCATTGGTCTGTAGGTACTCAAGTAGGCTGGACTGTCTGGCCAGTGAGCCTGGGTATCTGCCTGTCTAGGACTCTCCAGCAATGGGATTACCAGTACATCCTACCATACTCAACTTTTTTTTTAATGTGGGTCCTGAAGATAAAAGTCATGTCCTCATATAAAAAGCAAGCACTTTACCAACCGAGCTATCTTTCTAATCCCTCTCACACTACTTTTGAGATTCATTTGTAATTAACAACCAAAAAAAGTCATCTGGTAAGTGAGCATGCTTCATTTTGCAAACATGTATAAAATGTGCACATACCAGGGAAGAAAGCCAGCTTTGGGGAGTGTAAGGAACACAGACAAGGGCAGGGTAGTTCTTGTTTATATTTCTCAAGAATGACTCTTATTGTGGATCACTGTCCTCCAGGCCTGACAGTCATTGCCCTTGGAGACCTACGCTTTGTATGTGTATCATTCACTTTCCGTCGTGGAGGCAGGCTCTCACAAGGTCCTGCTGCTCCCCAAGGATTTGCAGGGAGAGAGACATTTTCTTCCATGAGGTGGCCACCTGAAGTTGGCCGTGCTCTTATAAATAATCCCAACTAAACCCATTGGTTCACCAATCTACACTTGGGTGGAATCAATTTTTTCCTTCTGTTGTTGGTATGGTATCTGAGGTGAATAGAAGTTTTTATTCATATCTACTTTGAAAATATTCACACAACAGACTCGAATGTGCTGCTAACACAGTATCCCAAGATCAATAGAAATGGCCTACAATGTCCTGGGTCTTATTCCTGTTCTTCTCAGGCACTGAATTCAAGAGAAAGTGTCTGGGGTAGCCAGGGCTTTGTTCCACTCTCTCTTTGAAGTAGAATGCCCTCGAGGCTTTTTCTAGACTATGAAGAGAAGTGTAGAACCCAGGGGGAGCTGCTTTCAAGGCTGCTCAGCTGTGGAGCCAGGGAAACACGCAGCTGACCATCTGCTGCAGGCAACTTCCTTGCACCTTGGGACTGACTCATGACAGATTGTGGGCTTCCCTTTCAGCTGCTCTTTAAACAATAATGACACACTTCATCTGACTTGGAGAATGTTCTTTCTTGTGGATCTCAAGCAAGTGGCTGACCAGTATACAGTGGACCTGTTCATTGACCAGTGGTCAACAGATCTGAGCTCCAAGCTTACGTCTGCCATTGTCTTGCTGCATGACTTGGAGTGAGCCAATTGACTTCACCAAGCTTTTGTTGCCTTAGCATATGTTAATGGATTTTATATACAAACATAAGTTTTCTTCTTGTATTCCTTTAAAATGTATTTTGTAATTCTTCTTTATATGTCATTTGATTTATAAAATCTCAAGACTCTCTTCATTGAGGAAAATACACTTGATCAAAATAAAAGTCTTCACCTTTTGTCATTAATTACATTTCCTCTTTGATTCTCCATTTATATTACAATGGCTTTTAAAAACTGTTTTGATTGAAGCATATTGACTCATTGGGGGTAAAACATGGAGCTGTGTTATTATACAAATAACTGTAGTCATCTAAGCTGAATAGAGTCTTTGCAGTATTTCAATTTGATTTCCTAAGTCTCATTCCCAACAAGGTTATTGAGGCTTCCAGTTGAACTTCTCCCCCTGATCCCAATACAGGCTAGAGTGGTGCTTGCAGTGGTTTTTGTAAGAAAGAGTCCCTGGGTGGGTGAAAAGGAAAAATCCTTGGACCTATGATTATTTTCCAGCTGGTAGTGGGGGCAAGAGAAGCTGGACAATCTCTGATTTGTTGGTTATAAATGTTATTCTCTTTCATTAGCTTCCACTGTTCAATGGTGATCAGGTAACTAACCACTCTGTCATCCTGGCCGAACCAGCTTATGATCTTTGGATTTGGTGGATATAAGTGGATGCCCACTGGTGAGGAGTCCAACCCTAAAAACCTTCCCTAGTCACAGATTAGCCCTTATAAGCTTCAAATCCATCTTCTACCTGGCTAAGAGATGGTATCTCTAATGCATTATCCTCTTTTCCCCAAGCTAGCTCCAAGCCTTACACAGTTTTCAGCCCCTACTCTGGGTAAGCCTGATGACATATACATATTTCTCAGAAGTTCAAGGAAGACTTCTTCCAATCTGTCTTTTTGTACCATGCTGAAACAAATAAGCAACTACTATAGTTTTCAGGACTATTTTCTGGAGAACAAGACATAAGTCTCCTTTTTCATGTAGAAAAGAAAAACCTCTCACATTTCTTGTATAGTCTCCTTTTATTTGTAAGGGATGCCTTTCATGATCCCAGTGGGTGCCTGAAATCATGGATAGTACTAAACACACTGATACTGTTTTTTTTTCTATATCTGCATACCTATGATAGAGTTTAATTTATAAATTAGGTGTGTGTATTAATTACTTTTGTGTCATTATTACTGAATAAAAACAACTCAATGAAGGAAAGGTTTTATGGTGGTTTGAATTGTGTGTCCCTTATAAACTCATGTGTTTTGAATGATTAATTTCCAGCTGATGACCATTTGGGAGGTGGAGCCTTGCTGGGGGAAGTTGTATTTTTGTGGGTGGGCTTAGGGGTGTTACAGCCAGTTCTCCCTTGCCAGAGCTTGACTCATTCTCTTGTTGCTATTAACACCTGCTGTGTCAGAGGTGATGCTTAACCTCTGTTCATGCCATCTTTTCACTGCCATCAGTGGAGCTTCCCCTTCAGACTGTAAGCCATAAGTTGCTTTTGGTCAGGTGCTTTGTACCAGAAATGCAAAGGTAATTGCAACAGAAAATTGGTACTGAGAAGTGGGGTCATTATTGCTGGAAACCTGACTGTGTGTGTTTTGGCATTTTGGAACTGATTTATGGGAGGAATGTGGAAGGATTTGAAACCTTAGCCTAAGAGATACCTTGCAATGCTGAACGCAGAGTTTGGTGGTCTATTCTGGTCAGAGTTAAGAGACCTCGATGAAGAAAGAACTGTGGAGTATATAGGTTTAGCTTATGAAAGAAAAAATATCTTTGTCTGGCCTGGGCTAGAGGCAGTTTGTGTGAGAGGCTTACTGCATTCTTCCTGTGTTCTGAGAGCTTATGCAGGGTTGTGTTGCATAGAAATGGACTGGTGTGAGCAGAAGGGTGTGGCACAGAAAGAAATGGAAGTTTCCGGCTGGAGACAGAACCTATTCAGCTGCAATTGTTTTAGAGATTAAGACCACTGAGATTGGGCCAGCTTAATCTGCACTGGGACAGCAGGAAGAATGTCGACTTTTTTGAAAGTAGGGGGCTTGCTCTTTAAAGTTACCTTTATTCCCCTCTGGATTAACAATTTGATAGTATTACTGTTACTATGAGAATATAACACATTCAGGAAAGAAAAGGTCATTGGATTTGCAATGCAGTTTATTTATTTTTTAATGGCCACTGGGTGATATAAGGCAAGGTTGTTGGATTACCTGCATGGAGGTTCAACGAAGCCATGGGAGATCAACCATGGGTTGCAGTGGAGATCCCAGCCAGGACTAAGGGATAGTTGCCAAGGAGAGCTGCTAGCAAGAGATGGATTGTTCCCTGGGCTATAAGCATCCCAGCTGGAGGGACAGAATTAGAACTCTAGAGACTTCATCACTGATTAGAGATGTTGAACTTGGAGCTACAGGATTTGATGTTTGCTCTGTTTGTTTTAGATCTTGTATTGGTTCAGTCTTTCCTTGCTGTGGCCTAATTTTTTGCAGTGTGAATGTTTACTCTGTGCCATGATATTATTTTTGTTTAACAGTTAAGAGATTGGACTATGGTGATGTTTGAACATTTCTGAGATTACTGTGGGGATCTTTAAAATTAACCAAATGCATTGCATTTTACATCATGGATGGTTATATGTTTATGGGGGGGCAGGGGCAGAATATGGTGGTTTGAATTAGGTGTCCTCCATAAACTTGTGTGTTTTGAATGCCTGATTCTGAGCTGATGGCAATTTAGGAGGTGGAGCCTTATTGGAGGAGGTGTTGTTGGGGTGGGCTTAAGGGTGTTACAGCCTGTTCCCTCTTGAGCAGTTCATTCTCTTTCTGTTCTTTCCTCCTGCTGTGGCAGGGGGATATCCAGCCTCTGCTCTTGCCATCCTTACCCTACCATCATGGAACTTCCCCTCAAGACTGAAAGCCAAATAAAATAAACAACTTTCTTCTCATAACCTGCTTTTAGTCAGGTGCTTTGTGCCAGCAATGCAAAACTACAACAGGTTTATTTTGACTCATGATTTCAGAAGTTTCAGTCCCTGGTAGGAAAGGCGTGGAAACTCAGTTCATGAAGCTTAAAGCTTGGGGTGAAGGGTATTCACACACCCCAGATCAGGAAGCAGAATTGACTCAAATTAATATAGGTAAAATTAGAGGAATCCGAATAAAAAGGATAGATAACAATGTCAAGATCCTTAGTATGATAGTATATTGGGATTTTGCAAAATATTAATATTATATAATTCTGTGTTAAAGAACATGAAATCTCTGTGTCTTATAAATGATACTAATCTATAGTTATATCAATAAAAATTGATTTTAAATATTCCACTAAAGAGGTGACCGAGTGGTTAAGATGATGGATAGACTGCTTAAAAAGTATAAGTCTCTCTTACGTAGTCACTCTTGCTCTTACTCTTTCTCCCCCTTTCTCGTCAATTTATGTGTTAAAGAAACAGTCACGTGTCCCACAGGGTTTTCTTTTGTGTGTGTGTGTGTGTGTTGATTTTTAAAAATTTAATAAGCAGTCATGTGTTGGTACCACCATATCCCTACTCCTTGCCACCATTCCACCGAGGGCCCTCCTCGGTGGGATTGCTGTCATGCCCCATGGAGCTGAGGGCCATGAGTTGTTGGAGCAACAGTCAGTCATTCCATGGGGCAATGCCTCTAGGTATTAGCCCGCCCACCCACACACACCATGGCTCTTACAATCTTTCTGCCCCCTCTCCCACAAAATTCCCTGAGCCATGGTAGGTGAGTTTAAGTCTCCTGTAGTGTTGAGCTCTTAGCAGCTTCTGGAATTCAGCTTTGGAATGTTTTGAGTATCCTAGGTGTGTCTATGTCCATCACCTGGTGCAGGTTGTCAGGCTCACCCTGGAAGCAGCACTCTTGCTCATCTTACCACTTTTTCTGTCTCACAGGGTTTTCTACCACCTTGGTTTGATTAGAGGTCAAGTTACCTATATTTCCTGTAATTTGGTAATTACAAATAAAGAATCAAATTAAGGCATAATTTTTCTTGTCAAACTACTTCATGCTCAGTACTATGTATAGTACTATCAGAAGACATACTTTGTGATGCTGACAGATCTGGATAATTATTGCATAAATCCATTGTTTCATTAGGCATTTGGTATTAGTTTTATTCTCTCATTGTATTTTATTAGCTGGAATACATGAACAAAGACAATCTTCTAGCTTACATTCTACTTCTATCATACCATCTTCACTTGGTAAATTAAATATCTCTATAAAGCTAATATTCCTTAAGTTCAAGGATTTATTTTCCCAAGGGATAGGAGTTATCTTGGGTAAGGATTAATACTTAATTCTTTTCATTCACTTACTAGTCTTCAATATAAAGATTGCTTCCTTATTATTCTACAAAGATAATAAAAATAGTATTTTTTATTTTTTATTTATTGGCAAGCAGAGAGAGATCGAAGTTAGAGAGAATGGGCATGCCAGGGTCTTCAGCCACTGCAAACAAACTCCAGATGCACGTACCACTTTGTGCATCTGGCTTTATGTGGGTACTGGGGAATTGAACTCTGGTCATTAGGCTTTACATTCAAGTGCCGTGACCACTGAGCCATGCCTCCAACCCAAACTTTTCTGTATCATGATACATAAACTCATGGATTTAAAGACAATGGATGTGTTTTAATCTCTGTGCTTATGATTCTTACTGACGCTACAGTTTTTCTCTTCTCTCAGCAGTGGGGACCTGTTCATGTTGACTCCTGCATTGATATGGTATGACATCAGTTGTCTTTATTAGCTTCTTGCTATCTGGATTGACAAAATCAGGTTTATGCAATTATTCTGGATAATCTTAAATCTTCTCCATGGGGATGGTACCATTTTGCATTCCCCCTGAAATAAAAAAGTGATGGCTTCCCCATAGCCTCACCAATCAAGTATTGAGTCAAACTTCTTGATTTTCATCGGTCTGATAGGTGAAGAGTCATATTTCTGTAGAGTGTTAATTTGCATTTATCACTGTTAGACTGAGTATCTCTTCATATGATTAAAAGCCATTTTCTGTGAGCTGCCTGTATCCCAGATTATTTTGCATAATGCTTAAGCCATATGTCCATTTTATAAAAATAAGACAAAAGAATCTGTAAGTTCATTTTAATTTTTTAAATTTTATTTTTAGTTTGTGTGCATGTAATCCAGTATGTGGGGTGTGTTTGGTGTATGCACATGCATCATCCTGTGCACTCATGGAGAGTGTGATGATTTGATCCAGGTGTCTCCCACAGACATGGATGTGTCCTGAATGTTTGATCCCCAGATGAGGCAGTTTTGGAATTGGAACCTTATTGGAGCTGTGTTGTTGGGGGTGGACTTATGGGGTTATAAGCCAGCTTCCCCTTGCCAGTATTTGGCATACCTTCCTGCTGCTGTTTTCAGTGCTGTGGCGGAGGTGATGTCCACCCCATCCACATGCTGCCATTTTCCCCGTCATCATGGGGTTTCCCCTCAAGACTGTAAGCCAAAATAAACCCATTACTCCACAGCTGCCTTTTTGTTGGGTTCCTTGTGCAGCGATGAGAAAACTGACTACAGCAGAGAGGAACATCAGGTGTTCCAGTCTACTGTTCTCCTGTCTATTCTTACTTGACCTGGAGTCTCTTACTGTCCCAGAGTTTCCTGGATTGTCAGCAAGCCCGGTGATTCTCTGCTCTCTGCTCCCCAGTGGACAGGAGTTACACATGTGTATGGCTATGCTCAGGTTTTACGTGGGCCCTAGGGATCAAACTCAAGTGGTCTCAGTCCTCCTCAGGCCTTCTTATCTCTCCAGCCTAATCTCTATGTCCACTTAATTAGGCAATATAAATGTCACTGTGCTGTGTGGTGAAAGCAAACGTGTACTAAAAACACTCACAAGAGCCTCTCTGAGTTCAAATTCCCTCCTCATTCTTCTTTAGCATACTTCACACTCTGTAGGTGACACACTGGACACGTGAAATAAGCGAAGGAGCCAAGGCCAAGCTATACATTGTACTGCAGGAGTGTGTGCTGGTTACTTTTCTCATCACTGTGAAGCAACTTAAGGAAGGTTTACTTTGGCTCACAGGGGATATGGTTCACTGTAGTGGGGGAGGTTTGGTTGCTCTGCCTGGTGACAGAAGTTCAAGATGGGCAACTCCTCACATCTTAGTGGGTCGGGAAGCAGTGATAACAGGTACAGAAGCAGGGCAGAGCTATAACCCTCAAAGGCCTCTCCATAGTAGCCTACTTAAGGCAGACAGGCCCCATAACCTCTTAAAACAATACCACCAGATAGGGACCAAGCATTTAAATGCATTGGCCTGAGGGAAGGGACCAAGCATTTAAATGTATTGGCCTGAGGGAATATTTTAGACCCAACAACAATGTTTCTAATATCTTTAAATTTAAAAAATAATCCAAGTTACCTTAATAGATGTGTTTTTTAATGATCTCTTTTTACACCCTAACAATTAACTTGCATATTCCCAATGAGAGATAGACAGACCTCTTTGGAGACCACTGGCTACAGGATAAAGTTCTCACTTTTATAACATCAGGATGTGGCCGCCTTTCCACGTTCCAGCCTTGTCTCCTCCCTGCCTCCCACCTTGGCTATACCCAAGTCCCTGTGCTTTCCTCAACATGCTGTTTGGGTTTAGGCATATTTTATCTTCTTTCAGCTGACTGGTTGCCATGTGACCTATGCAAACACATTGCTGCTCTACCACCTTGATGGGTCATCTTCTCTGATAGGTCATCTTCTCTGGCATCGGCCATGCCTTCTTTCAGGCTCACCCTGAGCACTGGGAAAACCTCCAGGAGGCTCTGGAAAGCAAGAACAACTGGGCCTCTTCTCTTGACTCAGGATCAGCCTCCAACTCTCTGCATTGAGAAGGGAGCTGAGACATGAGAAGAGGTGGCTGAGATGTGTGTAGGGGCTCCAGCCTAATCCTCCTGCCCCCAAATTGATGATCTTCCTGGACAGCTAGCAGAAGATCAGAGTCTGGGTTCTGAGGGAAGAGAGAAGCATAGGACATAATGACAGAAACTGCTGACCATAGAGGTAAGCCAAAAACAAGGTATGTCCAAAATGTCATGGAGAAGTCAGGCGGAAGTCAACTGAGCAGAGCTTCGGTGGAATTTGGAGGAAAACTTTGATCAACGTTCATCCTCCTGGGGACAGTGGGAATGAAGAGGCCAGATCTTACCTGTCTACATGTTCATCCATCACCCAGGTTCTTTTCTCTTACTTCCTATAGAACATTGGCACCTGATCCCACCATCTCCATTCAAACTCCCCCACCCCAGCTTGTTAAGGCCTCCTTCCCAGCTTTGGGCCTCTGAATGTCCCAAGACCTGAATTCTAACACAGATCTGGGAGGTCCAGTCCACTTAGCAATCTAAGTCTTACCAGAAAAATAAATAAAACCAACACTTAGATTGTTATTTGTCCTCTTATATTGATCTCATATTGATTATATTGATCATTTAATGGGTTCATATTCCCAAAGTGGGGAGAGATGAAAAATTGGTTTTCCAGTCCTCATATCATAAATTTAATTAGACAAATCTAATCAATTAAATGTGTTCCACTTTTTTAAAATGACTAAACAATGCTTATGGATAGCCTACAACTGCATTTAGACCTCGTAAATTCTGTGGAGAGTTAATTAAAATTGCCAGTTCCAGAGCTCCTCTGAGATATTGATTCTGGAAGCCCAGGACAGAACCTGGGAATCTGAATATTTAAGTTCCCCAGTGAACTTGCAGATAGTTTCCAGTGGCCTAGGTAATAGAAGGAAGAAATTTTAAGCTGCAAAGGCTTCTGGCATCATTAAGCACTGCCAGGGGAAATCTGTCTCCGTGTAGGCTGTTTCCATGCAATGAGTTACGGAGCAAGCTACCTCTGCTCTGCTCGTGGGCTCATCTGCACCCTCTGGCTATCATTTAACTTCCCTTGTGCCTTGCCTGCAAGGAGACAACTCACAGGTCTGCTGACACAAGAACACTGCTGTGGGCAGCAGCTGTCCTTCTCATTATGAAATCCATACACTGCCATTGTGCTTAAATTGTCATTTCTGTGGTTTTGCTTACGATTGGCCCCTCCTGAAAAGCAGAGTTCTCTCCATGCAGACAGAGCTGAGCTGATCAATCTCATTCGATGACACGTCCAGAAGAATGTTCAGAACATTAACTTCCTGTTCAAACCATCTGCTCTAATCCCAACAGCAGCAACCCTTCCCAGAGCCCCACCCACGCCTGCCCTTTGTTCTCAAATCCCAGGGCCACCCACACTGTCACCCCTTTCCCAGGCTCCTGAGGAACCTCTGCCCTTGATGGAAGATTCCTTGTTCCCTCCACCTCTCTTGTTTTAAGCCATTCTGCCCCTAACTCTCTGATCTCAGCCCTTCCCCTCCTCAGCTTTTGGTCTGTGTTGTCAATTACTCCATTCCATCTGCTTTTCTTTTCCTTTTAATTTTTTTCTTTCTTTCCTTTTTTTTTCTCCTTGGAATAAAGCTACCAAGAGTTTCTAGTCCTGCTGGTGGAGGAAGGTCTGCCATGACAAAAGACCCCTTTCTCTTATCCTTGCTTAGTACATGCCTGATCCCAGAAGGGGACTTGGGTATGTGCCATGCCCCAGGGAAAGGAAAGGAGAGAGAGAGAAAAATCTCATCCTGCCAACAAGGTTGACGCCAAGTCCTTTACTGTGTTCATTTCACTGCAGTGAATGTCACCCTGTGCGGTGTCTTGGCAGCCAGCTGGTTTTCTGGGCAGTACCCTGTGAATTGCCTGAACTGCATTCACACCATTCAAGGAAAAGAACAGAAGAAAAGCCAAACTAGATTAGACCAATCTTCTTTCCTGAGCAATCTTGGGCTCTTAATAGCAGACATGACTGACAGGTTGCCCTTCAAGCTATTTACCTCATTAGATTAAGAGACAGCCTCACACAGCTTCTTTTCTTTCGTACCCTACTATTTAAGCCTCTCCTTTATGCCCACTATCATTATATTCTGCCAGATCCTATCAGCACCATCATTGCTCTAGCCCTCATTATCTCTTGCATCCCAGCTACTGAGAGGGACTGCTTTCCGGGTTGAGTCTTTCCCTCACCCCTACTAGAGCAATCTCTGTGAAACACTTTCATCTCACTCATTGGCTCAGAGCCCTGCTGTGACAGTCAGATCCAGGCTCCCTTCCCAGATTTCAATGGATCTTTATAACCTTACCCCTTAAATAACTTCATCTCCGACTTCCTTTGCAGTCAGGCCCTTCTTGCAACAGTGTCCTGAGAGTTCACACCACCTATCTGCAGTTCCCCCAATCTGTATCAATCTGTATTCTCCCTCATTCTTAAAAGGAAACCTTGCCCTGTTCGGTGGGCAGCTGACAGAATGGGCACTGGGCATGATGTCACAAGTCCTGCAGATCCAGTTCTCCACTTTCTGGCCATATGATCTGGAAGCTTCAGTATTATTGTACAATAATGATGATGGTGATAATAATACACAGGGTTTTGTACTTTTAGCCCTTTGGTTAGTTAACCTTCTATACTTGATAAATAAATAGGAAATGGTTTTATTTTCTATCAGCCTTTGCCTTCATTATATCAACTGTCATTTTCTGGTCCTCGAACAATGGCTTTCTGGAAATCCTGAGTAAAAGAGCAAGTCTCGCTCTCAAATACTAAACAGTCCTGCCCCCCCCCCCATCATTCGCCTCCCCACATACACTCAGGTGCAATGCGTGGCTCTGGGAGCTGATGCAGGCTACGCTTCTACTCCTTGCTCTTCCACTCGGCTTCTGCAGGCTTCTGGGTTTTCCAGAGTCAGATAGGAGGAGAAATAATAGAAGCAAAGAGGCAAATTTACTTACCTGGTTCTCTCTTGGCCTGTGCCCTAACTCACTGGGCTGTATGTTGGTGGGGGCAGTTACATGCATTCTGTGGAGGCCCCCCAGTGTACCATCCTAAAGGAAAGAATGCATTCTTCAGCTGACATCTCTATCCAATCCCCAGTCACCCACACAGCACAACCTCTTCATGCAAGTGTCTGCCCTCTTCTAAACAAGAAAGTCCTGGTATCTGTCCAGGCATCTGGTCAGTCCACAAACACCTGTGCATCTTCACCTTGCCTCTGTGAAGCCTCCGGGCTGTTGTCTCCACATACTCTTTCCTTAGGCTGCCATTATGAGATATATATATGCTTGGAAGACTATGAGTCGTTGGGGTCTAGATGGCAAAGTGTATTCTCTTTGCCATCTCTTTTTCAGTTTAATCCAGTGGTCCAGGTGAAAAGACAGAGACAGTGAGGTGCAGGTTATGAGAAATAGGTCCCCCGAGTACAATGGATTCACTAAAGATTGTGGTCGCTAGTGACTATCTCAAGAACAGTGCTGTCTATTAGTTACTTCCTTCCTTGCTGTGGCAAAAGCAACTTAAGAAAGGGAAAGTTTATCTGGCTGTTTGAGGGTACAGTCCATAATGGCAGAGACGGCATGGTGACAGAAGCATGAGGCAGCTGGTCACATTGTGTCCATAATCAGAAAGCAGAGAGAGGTGAATGGTGGTGGTTCAGCTCACTTTCTCCTTCTTATTCAGTCTGGGACCTCACTCTGTGGAATTGTACCCTCGACATGCAGGATCTGTCTTCCCATCTCAACCCAATCTAGAAACGCCCTCACAGAAGTCTGTTTCCTACATGATTCTAGATCCTACCAAGTGTACAATCAATATTAACTATCACACAGTGTAAAGCTCATAGATGTCTACAGGGGAATCTGACTGGCTAAGGTTGAGAATAAGGAAATGGAAGCAAGACCAGTTCAGAGAGAGAGAGAGAGAGAGAGAGAGAGAGAGAGAGAGAGAGAGAG
>PVHP010002003.1:40735-96745 GCA_004024765.1 Zapus hudsonius | reverse complement strand
GTGGTGCCTTTAATCCCAGCACTCGGGAGGCAGAGGTAGGAGGATCGCCAGGAGTTCAAGGACAGCCTGAGACTACACAGTGAATTCCAGGTCAGCCTGGGCTAGAGTGAGACCCTACCTTGAAAAACCAAAGACTGTGTTTTCTGTCTAATCATTCTAAAACCTCAAATTAGAATTTAAAAATGGCATTCCAACTCCTTTGTTCTATGTTTTATAAAATATTTTCTTTTGAAGAATAATAAAATCATAGTTGCCCTATAGAGAGTGCCTAATCAACATAACCTCACAAATACCCTAAAATTTTGTCTTTTTCTGCCCCATTTCGAATATGGAAAACAAATGCAAAGTAAATAGCTTAAGTGTTCTAACTAATGAATGTCATCATTTTAGCATGAGCCTCGCAGAGGGTCTTCAGAGGTGCAGGGTCTCTAGTCACCCATCCCTGCAGAGGTCAGTTGCAGGATCCTCCTGAAACCAGAGCTGATGTTCTGTCCTCCGGCCTTTCTTTGCTGAGTTTCTCTGTGTCTGTTTACCTCCATCACAACAATACTTTGTAGAGAGTGTACAGAACAACGGTAAGTGTTCAGTGAACGATGAAGTTGTGCTCATTGTTTTCCTTTCTGTGACAAAGACATGGGAAACAAAAGAGTGTGAGTGAGGAAGGATCTATTTTGGCAGATAATTTCAGAGATTTCACTGCATGGTCTGTTCACTGCATTGGCTTGAGGCCCAGTGACATCCTGGCAGAGAGGGGCTGGGGAGCACAAGTATTTGCCTAATGCAACCAGGAAGCAGAGAGGAATGTCAGAAGACAAGATATATCCATCATTCAACAGCACACCCTCAGTGCGTACCGCCTTCCATCAGACCCCACCTCCTACTGTTTGCAACACTTCCCACTAATGTCATTAAATTATGAATCCATCAATGAATTCATCTATTGGATATTATAATCCACTCTTCAAAATCTCACCTCTGAATAGTGCTTATATCACAGATCATATCAAGCCTTCTTGGAGGACAGTTTATATCTAAACCATGTCAGAAGGACTGGAGGGATAACTTCAGAATTTTTAATAATGGGTAATCATTAATTATTAACAGGTATAATAAATAATAAAATAGTAATAATTAATGGTAGTAGTCATAATTAATCATTAAAGATTACCTTCAAATAGAAAGTGTTTAATGTGTCAGTAAATGCTTTTCAACCCTTGGGGACAGGGGGTGGGTGATTGAGAATGAAGGGAGGTTTCTCTGAGTTATAGAGCTGCCGATGTCTCATGATAGCAAATTCCAGGCAATTAAGGTGATGTCAATGAACATGGAGTTGGAGAATATGAAACAGATCACCATTTAGATCAATATTCTATCATATAATAGGTGCAAATAACCTCAAGAGTATAAATAACAGAAAACAATTAGGAATTGGTAAGTTTTGATGCATTCTCGTTATTTTAATAATGTTTATCTAATAAATTTGCATATTTAATTTAATAATTTAATTTTAACTACCAGCTCACCACAATCCTAAACATGGAACAATTAATTCTTAGGAACAATACATTCTGCTGTGTGGAATTTTCCTGGCATATGTAATAGTCCTGAAGATTTATCCCACTGGAGAAATTAATAGTGAATGATCTGACCCAGGCCACCCCATCCTTATGCCTGGATTAAAACAAGATAAAGCATATATGCTTCAGCTACACAAAACTATCAGGGCATATCTTCCATAGATAAAGCCCAAAATCATCAAAGCCAGACTGGAAGATTTGGAAATTTGGTAACAAATTAATATTTATGAAATTATTTCTATTAGCTAAATATCATAGAACATAATAATGTTCACTCATACTTGTACATATTTATTTTAATTAACTGATGAAAACAGACATCAGCCAATTTCCTTGAATCACGTGATAATATAACCAAACTTATGATTATGATACAAAGATATAGTTATAATATTGTTAAATTTACATACTGAACTATAAATGCTGAAGACATCCAATTATGCTTGTGATATTCTGTTAGTTGATGCATTTCTTCAAATAAGTTTTAGATGCTGAGATGAATTCATCATTAGTAGGAACAATTATGAAGGAGACACTAGAAATATACTTCTCTCATGCAAAGTAGATCTGTGTGTGTGTGTGTGTGTGTGTGGTGTGTGCTGTACACATGTGCATATGCAGATGTGTGCTCCACTTTGCATGCATGCAGAGGCCAGAGGAAGCACCAGGTGTCCTCATCTTTTCTTCTGCTTGTCTCCCATTCAAAAGAGTCTCGCGCTATACCTGGATCACACTCGCTGATCTGCAAGCCCCAGTGAATCTCCTGTCTCTGCTCTCCACAGGACTGAGACTATAGGTGTGCATGGCCTCACGGGGCATTTTATGTGCAAATGAACTCCTGCTCTCTCAGTCACTCGTGGCTTCATGGGAAGTGTTCTTACCCTCTGAGTCACTTCCCCAGCACTCTTCACCAAAAGACTTTTATATATGAAGTAAACCGTTCAACATCCCCGAGTTCCACATCTGCAGAATAAATCAACTGCACACTGAAATTACAAACATTAAAATAGTATCTATAAGAACATGTACAAGTTATTTCTTATCACTATTCCCCAAATAATAAAATAGCTATTTCATAGTATTGAAATTGAATTGGTTATTATTGGTAATATAGACATGATTTAATGTGTACATGAGGCTATGTGTATGTTATATGCAAACTGATATAATGGTAGTAAGTGCCTCTTAGTTTCTATATTCTTGAGTGGGGGGCGGAGAGGAGTCCTAGAAGCTATCCCCAAAGATGCTGAGGAAGAACTTTACCACATTGTCAATGGTTTCAAGTATGCTAAAATGGTTTTGTTGTTATTTATGTGGAGTTCTGCATGCCTCATGACACTATGGAGGTCATAGGTCAACCTGGAGGAATCTCTTCTCCACCTACTTTGAGACAGTCTCTTGCTGCTGCCAACAAACTGCCAGACTGCAAACAAATGTCTGACTAGGGAGCTTTGGGTTCTCCTGACTCCACTTCTCCTTGGTGTAGGTGTGTTGGGATCACAGACGCATGTCCCACTTTGCATGTGTCTTTACACTGGTACTGGGGAATTAAGGCCAGGTTTGCAGACTTTGAAAGCAAGACCCTTTAACTGCTCTGCCATCTCCCGAGTCCCTGGTTGTTTGGAGCCGGAAATTTATATGACAACATAATTAACTCAAAAATAGTCTATTTGAATAAAGCAGACATGAATCTTACCAGCATTTCTCCATCTCTCAGCAAAAGGAATTATTGAACAAATATTCATTTCCAGGAGAACTGACTTTGCTCCTCACTGTTTCCAGGACAAAATCAAGATAGTTATGGTCTCATACTCCATGAAGGTCAAGCCTCAATTCTCTGCCAATAAGATCATGTGTTCTAGAGAACATATACCAACTTTGGGAATGAAGGAGAGTCTAAGAAGTCCAAAAGATCCAGGTTAGACCATCTCCTGGGGCTGACCACAACATGGCACTACCATCGATACCTGTTGCGGTCAGCTTCTTAGTTGCTGTGCAGAAAGAACCCAAACAAAAGTGGCTTGTGGAGGAATGGGTTTATTTGGCTTACAGACTAGATGAGACTCCATCCTGGCAAGGAAAATGATGGCATGAGCAGAGGGGTGGACATCACCTCTGCCACAGCACTGCAAACAGTGGCAGGAAGGTGTGCCAAATACTGGCAAGGGGAAGCTGGTTTATAATCCCCATAAACCCGCCCCCAACAACACAGCTTCATCAAGGTTGTAAAACCCAAACTGCCATCAGCTGAGGATTGATCTATCAGAACACATTCATTTGTTTGTGGGAGACACCTGGATCAAACCAGGACAATACCCATCAACTCCTTTAGGGTCTGGATCAGCTACTTTCTTCTTAGGACAAAGTCCCCAACCAGAAGCAACCCTTCATTCTATTGATTCTGTCCCTCAAGAGGATCCTCACTACAAAGATGTTCAGCTTACAGCAAGCCCATGTCTAAAGAATGACATCAAACTCACGTGGCTACTTGGGGCTCCACCTCAGTGAATTAACGGGGATCTTCATGTACTCCATCAGCAGCCCATCGTGTGCCTAACCCTCTGCTAGGCCCTGAAACTCTCTACTGAGTAACCAGATGAGGCCTCTACTCTCATGTAGTCTAGGGAGACAATCAGCCTAGCCTGAACTTAACATTCTTAAAAGGATGTACCTATGAATTTCTAGCAATACCATCAAATAAGATAATATAATCCCAGGAATACATAATCAAGTTTGTGATCTCTTATAAAGGTTGGGTTTATTGAGATGTGATGTGTGTGAAAGTCTAAAATTTTAGGAACTCTGAGAAATGCGTACAGTTGGCTACTGTCATTACAGAACTTCAAGCTTGCTTTGTATTACATGGGTAGCATGGGAGATATTTTATTTCATATTTTGCAAGTAAAAGCATTAAATTTGTTCAGTGTAAAACTCTAGATAACCGTTAATGTTTAAATGGCCATCTAAACCATTCTTAGTTTAAAAATGATATCAGACTGATCACAAAAGCCAGGGTGGTCTTGGCATAATTAAGTGATAGGCACTGCAGATAGCTAAGAAAAAGAAAGAAAAGAAAAAAGGGTTGTGTGCAGTCGAAGGTCAAATTGAATTCCTCTTGTGCTATCCTAAACATGCTCCAGTTCTCATCACCATCCCACAGTACAACTGTGACAAGAAATGAAGCTGCATAAAATAACCTAGTAAGTCTCTCTGTTCTAATCACACAAGGCACTGGGGATTTCCTTCCTGACAGCATTACCACTTCACCCTCCTGGGAAACGAGAGATGTCACATTTACTGCATGCTGCTGCAGTCCTTCAGGCACATTAGATGCTTACTTCTTAGCAGCGTTCCACCTCAAAGAAATTGATCCCAGCATGAGAAGGAGGAGAGCACATGGCCAGGCATGTTTTTGCATTTGACAGAGAGCTTTAAGCACAGACAGCAATACAAAGACACAAGTTTTGGTCAAGATTTCCCCCAATGCAGTCATCGGTGGCTCCTGTATGTGAGTTGTTACTCCCCACTGCATGTTTCTGGGTGGTAGTCTGTAAGGTGAAAATGGCAATATGTCTCCTGGAGAAGGTTGGAGGTGCACAATAGGTAACCTGTTTACAAGCAGACCTAGACCCTAAAAATGCTCAGTCATGTCAGGTCTTTCCCTCTCCTCTTCCTGGAAAAATTAACCTCCAAATATTCAAGGTTATTTGTAAACATTAAAGCTCACGTTTAAATCAAATGGATTTTGTGAAATGCCCGCTAATGCAGTAGCAGAATAATGTGAAAGTACAAATCCCCTCTCTGTAGATTTTTAGGTTCTACACTTTCTTATTTCAAGGAAACAAAAACTTTTGTGGTAATTTCTCCCATGGGAGCAAGGGGATCAGATTGTCTTCAATCTAAAGTAAACCAGAAATTACTTAAGTAAAGGTAGTGACTGTATGAATCATCAAACACTTTCTCAGATAACCGTCATTACATTAAGTCTGTGTACAAATTTGACAATTTTTCTTTTATGGCCTTTGACAGCCCTTTAAAAAGGCTTAAGAGAACAAGATCCGACTTACCACGATCAAAAATTCATCACTGAATAGTTGTGAACCTTGCTCTCTCTGATAGCCGAAGTACTAAGATAATGCCCTTCAAATGGAGATAAATTGCAATCTTTCAAAAGATTATCACGGGCTTAATCAGGTTTGCTCCAGCAGCTGAACAGCCTGTGACCTTGTTAGCTACACATAAATAGATCTCTTATTTTATGTTTCTATAGGTAGGAGGATAGAACCTTTCATCTGCCTGTTTTCTGTATATGGAAAGACAGATTCACTCTACTTACTGCGTTTGTAGGTAAAACAAGGGATTAGCTGTTGTTATTTATTTACTTTGTTTTACAGTGCTAGAGATTTAACCCAGAGTCTCCTGTTGTGAGCATACACTCTAGTATGGAACTACATCCCCAGTTCTAAGCTTATTTTAAAAGAATATATCCAGCTAGTTCAAATATATATAGTAAAATTTTTACGGGGGTTTATAGTGATGCAATTTCAGAATTACAAAGCCTATCTGGATACCTCCTGCTGTGATCTCTCAAATGTTAATATTTTTAGATTGTAGTAAGATTTAAAAAAATAAAAATCATTTTAAGTTCAGAAATGTGTTGTTTTACATAATTCTACAATAACTGATATTTACATAAATAATAAAAAGTATGAGGACTTCACAATAAAGTGAATTTCGGAGAGGAGCCTGGGATATAGATCAGTGCTTGAGCCATTGCCTAGCATTGCACAGCCCTGAGTTCAATCCGGCACTGCAAAAATAACCACTAATAATAATAAATACTAAAGAATCCATATTCTTCATCTCTTTGAAAGAAGTTAATTGCCAACTTTAACGTATCAATGTAACTACAGGAAGCTTATGAACAGATTCCAACATATGGCCCACTTTTTGAAAAGTGAATTTATTACATCTTGGGAAATTAAAGTACTTTTATCATGAATGTAATGGAACAACGGCATGAGAATCCGCACGTTGGGTGTTCCAGAATGTCAGCACATCAGTCGTTATGCTATGGTGCCAACTTCCAACAGAAGGGAGAGAGAGTTTGAATGGTATTAATTATTAAGTGGTAACGTCTAATCCTAGATCTGTATTATCTGTGCCAAGAGAAAACATCTGCGGCTGCTCTGAGCAGGCAAATTCACAGCATCCGTACAGACTCGTGTTGGGTTTGATGAAGCTCCCATGGTACAAGGTGATTTGGGAAGCTGACCATTTATTCCCCTACTGACTTCACAGCTTCTCTGGAAGTACCTGACACTGCTATGGAGAAAGGTCTGTGTGACTTCCCCCCTTAAGCATCATACTGTTACCTCCCTGGGCTATCAGAAGTGAGCTCAATCTCAACAAAGGAAAACTCTAACTATGGCCGCTTCCCTGTGACAATATTCATTTATTCTGTTCCTCGACACCCTGGCCTCTCTGCTGTATTGCTCTTTTGTAAATGTTCCTGACATTTCCTTTATCTTTCCTTTAGACATTCTGCCAAGATTATGTCTGAAAATGAGAGAAAAACAACTCTCCATTTTTTCACTTCCTAGATCTCTTGTAAGGGAAAAATTTCAGAGCCATTCTCCATACACTAAGAATTTTTCAGGGTGGGGGGAAGGAGCACTCCAGGACCTCCTGCCACTGCAAAGGAACTTTGGATGCATGAACCACTTTATGCATCTGGCCTTCCATGGGTAATGGGGGAATTGAACCTGAGTCGTCAGGCTTTGCATGTAAGCACCTTTAACTGCTGAGCCATCTCTCCAACCCCAACAAAGTGGTTTTTGGCTTTTGTTGTAGTTGTTGTTATTGTTGTTTGGTTGTTTTTGTTTTTGTTTTTGTTTTGGCTTTAAAAGATGACCCAACATTTTCCTACCATGAGTTGATCAGTTACAAACATTTGACAGGTTGACTCCCTTTCTGGAGCACACAGAGGACTCACAACGCATCAGAAGTCACCAGCATAGGCACATGTTCATTTAGTTAAACGGAAGGACTTGATCAGCAATGGATGTCCCCAAGCATCTGCAGCGAAGGCTGCATCTTATCAACACAAGGAAGTTTACAAGGTCAAAGAAAACCATGTTTCACACAGAGACTAAAGACTACTTTTTAAATTTTACACTAACTCACCATTGTAAATCTCATTTCCATGTGATCAGATCTCTGGTCTGTGCTTTTCATTAGCTAGCGGATAGAAGCCCATTCCTTGCCCTACTTCTGAACTTTCTTTGATCCCTTCTTTTTCAGATATTTGAATCCTGAGTTTCCTTCTATGATTTGGATACTACTTAGAAAACTTTCAGTGGAATAGCTAGAAATTTTCAATAATTTGTGTATATTTTGTGTACTATGTTTATAAAAGAAGCACAGTCCAAAAAAGTCATCCCTAATCCTTACTGAAAGCCTCCTGAAATTCTCGGCAGCATCCAGGAATGCTGCACCCATTAATTCATTGAAAATGTTCAACTCAGATTTATTTAGCTAAGCCTCTGAAGTCTTAGAAACTTCTCACTTCATTGCCCTAACATTAGATTCTCTGTCATCATAGTATCTTGTCATATGTTAACCCTTTTCTGATCAGAGCGCTCTAAGACACGTTTCTTCTGTCCTGTTTTTTTTACTAAAAATATTCATGCAGATATTATAATTTCTGCATTGCAAGTCTAATAAATGGAGAGTTCAAATGGAAACACAGTAATGCTACAAACTCCTTAGCTCGGCTGCTATCACAAGTCCTAACGGCCCATGCAATACTTCCACTTACTTTGAGTCCTCACAGGCTGACTATAATATTGCTATAAACAAGAAGTGACTTCAAAAGAACATGATTTATAATTATACATTCAGCTCACATAATTGCATAGTCTTAGGGTTACTGTTTCCTGATCTGCTGCAGTGGATTGACTAGTGGTCTCTAAAATTCATATCCATCTTGAATCTTAGAATACTACTGAGCAAGTCTGCACAGTTATAAAGTTACTAACTGAAATGAAATTATACAAAGTTGGGTTTGGCCTTGACATGAAAGTGTCCTTGATGAGCAGAAATGGACCCAAAGACCCACAGGAATAAAGAAGATTTGAAGACATAGGCTGTGTTTAGAGTCATCTGAAAACAGGAAGAGATACACCAGGGGCCTACGTAAGTGAGTACATGCAAGCTAGCACTCTCTTCAGCAGCACCTACAGGTAGCCAGAATCCACTGACACCTTGATTGTCCATTTCTGGCCTCCAGAACTATGAGAGAATAGCACCTCTGTTAGGAAAATGTTGTGTGGATTAAATGGCAAAGTGTATGTGAAGGGACTCTAAGGTTGGATCCAAGCCTCATCTAGCCACTCACTAGTGACAAGAAGGAGCATCACTCAAGTTCTCTGAACACCTGCTATTGTCAATATGAAAACAGGGACAATAACTTCTATTCACAGATAATTCACTGGAGAGATTTGGGGATGAATAAATAAAGTCATGAAGTGAAAATGCCTGGCACACCAGCACCATCAAAGTAACGTGGAAACCGTGTTCTTCCTTCCCTTTTCTTCGCCCGCTGAGGAAGGAAGCATGGCAACCAGCACAGTGACTTCAATAACAAGCAGAACCAGTTTTAGAGGGGTAGCTCCACAGAACAAGATGGTTGTATTTTTGAGTAGGATCTTCTGGATCTTGGTAAGCTGTTGTCTTCCAAGCATAATTTCCAGAACTCTTGATGTTGACCTCACTACGTGAAAGCAATTTCTCTGTTGATAGAATTATCAAAGATCTGTTCAATCAGCTCATCCCTCCTCCCTCCTCCCCCTTCTCCCCTCCCTGGCGTGTTTTCCCATCTCTCTCTCTTACTCCAGGCCTCCAACACCATGACGCGAAGTAGTTCTGAAAGGGGCAGTATGCTCAGAATGGCTCATCATAGCCTAAGCTTGATGTCAGAGAGCACACAAATATTTTCCTGGGCACTGAGTCAGCTTTTATTAAGAGTGGAGACAGATTACTTGAGAGAAAACAAAGAAAATATGCATTCCATTAGCAGGGTTGTAGGCACTTGTAATAACTCAATAAACTGCAATGATCCACAAGACCATAGGTTGTAGGTTGGCAGCTACAACCAAGCTTGTAATTTCACACCTAGGAACCTCAAGACCACCAAAGTACGGTAGAGAACCAAACTCTGTGATAGGCAGCAGGTGTTGATTTGTGATCTTGGGCTCACTACAATCACCCAAGGGGAGGGGCAGCCAATACTCATCAGCCTCCACGGGTCTGGGGAGAAGCAAAGAACTACAGAGATAGAAGCCACCAACACCCAAAGCCAGAGGCTATGCAGGCGCTGATGACCAAAGCAACCACCTCAGGAGACTGAGAATGTCCATAAAAGTCACCAGAGAGATAGATAAAGGATTCTCAATATTGAAAGTTACAGAGAATTTACAGGAGTTGAGTCATGCAGTTCCTGGTTTCACTCTGGCTCTCTGGCATGAACTTGAATGACCTTGAGATGCCTCCAGTAATATGAAGATTAAAAAAAAAAATAGCCTCCCTTGCAGGCTTGTTGTAAGACTTCACTGGCTATGTAGAAGATCCCCCTGACATAAGACTAGGAAGAAACTGATTTCTCCTTTTCTTTCCAGAATTCCTATAAAATCAATTTCCCCCAAGATAAGGAAGACATGACTTTTACAATCCATATGAAACGATCTATTTCGTGTTCCATTAGCACAAGATACAAATGGTCCTTTACTTAGCTAAAGAGAAAATATTGGCTAAGCCTCTTACAGGCACTACTGGATTGCTAAAATGAGTAACTGTTTGGAGGCAGCTTCCTCTTTCATTGTTACTGGGTAAAGCACCTCCGGACTGGATGAGAGCCAGGCAACACGTGATCTATACACACTTCAACGCTACTGCATGGCAGCCGGTGATAGCCAAGAATATAAAGAAGAAATGATCAAAACAGCAAACTAATAAGTACTAAGTTCTCCAGGGGTCATAGAGCTAAAAAATAAAATCAAAAGACAAGGTAAATGGCCAAGAGGTTAATGAAGGATAGCTGAAAGCAGCAAATAAATGAAGATCTTGAAGGAAGGATGTGGACTTACAGAAGATGGATAAACCAGCTGGATTTCAGCCTCAAGTCACAGAAAAGTCAGCTCAGAATTGCTTAGCAATGGATTTATTGGCTCATAGATCAGGAAACCCAGATTCAGTGAGGAATACAGCATTGCTGGAGACTGAGCCCAATATATTGCCAAGAGCCTAAGATCTGCCAGTCTTTCAACTATTGGGTAAGCATCAGCTCAGTACTAGGTTTCATTCTGTGACTTGCAAGTTGATCACCACAGTCCTCAGAACTATGGGTTCATGTTTAATGGGCTTGAGACTGGATTCTCAGAGTTTAGAAACGTCTTACAAGTCTGTTAGCATCTTATATAACAATAATTGGGTCACTTATCTGTTTCTGAGGACCGAACAACTTAGCCCTTCACCCATTGGCTGTGTGGGAGTGAGCTTCCCTCAAGGCTTTCAGGCTATATTGTGCACCTAGGTATCTGAGCCAAACTAGACTTCTTAGAAAAGGATGAATGGATCCAGAATAAGTCATCAACCTTCTCATACCAGGGAGTATTAGAGCGGTGCACTGCAAAATCCCCTTAGCTCAATCTTTACTGTTTCAAATGTAGGCCAGAGTTAGACGATGAAGTCCAGTGTTAGAAGAAGTCAGATCTAGGCATTTTGTTTTTAAGTCCCAATTTGTTTTTAAGTCCAAGACCACAAGTTTATTTTGTTGTTGATTTCTCTTAGCTGAACTGCAAAGCCTCTTAAGTACAAATACTCTGTGACTTACAATAGGATTAGATCCCAAGAAATCTACTGTAAGCTGAAAATATCACATTGAAAGTGTGTTTACTACACTTAACCTACTGAGTTACATGGCTTATGGCTTAGGCTGGCTTATGTTACACACATGCTCCTCAGAACCCCTACAGTATCTTTTTTTTTTTTAGTATTTTTAATTATTTGAGAGAGAGAGAGACAGAGAGTATGGGTGCTCCAAGGCCTCTTGCCACTACACCTGAACTCCAGACACATGTGTCATTTTGTGTATCTGGCTTTACAGGGGTACCAGGGAATTGAGTCCTGGCTGCCAGGCTTTATAAGCAAGTGCCTATAACCTCTGCACCATCTCCCCAACTCCTACTCGATCTTATAGCTGGATAGCAAAGCCTCTTTTACAAGGAAGCTCTGAGGAGCTAGAAAAATGGCTGAGCATGCAAGCTACTTGGCACAAAAGTAAGACCTGAATGTCATCGCTAGCACTGTTGTAAAATGCCAGACATGGTGGTACTCAACTGTATTCCCATTGCTGAATTGCTGAGGTTGTTGAGAAACAGTGAGAAACAATACAGTGGGGGATTGATTACTGATGAAGACGGCTGATAGTGATCTCTGAAATCCATGCACACACAAGTATGAACACACATACACACATTTGTAGACACCATATATATATGCACATGCAGCAAAGCAGAACTGAATATTTTTTTAAATTTTTTGAATACAATACATTGTAGAGAAGATTATTTCCTCAATACTGCTTGAATGACTGGCTAGGAGCTGTGACCAGCTGCCATTACAATAGCATCATGTCAGATATCAATAACGTGTAAAGATCAAAATTTAACATTGAAACTATGGGGACAAGGATGTAACTCAGTGATAAAGTGGGTTTTGGTAAACATGGGATTCCTGGAACCAACCTCCCATGAGTACCAAGAATTAGCTTTAGGGCTGGAGAGATTGCTCAGTGGTTAAGGCGCTTGCCTACAAAACCTAATGACTTGAGTTCACACAGTGGTGCATGCATCTGGAGTTTGTTTGCAGGGGCTAGAGATACACCATTCTCTGTGTCTCTCTCTGCTTGCAAATAATTAATTAATTTTTTTTAAAAAGAGATGGTTTTATAATGCATTGCACTTTCTTCCATGAGGGCCTGCCATTCTAATAGCTTGTAGAAAGACAGTCCTTAACAGCTTTGACTTTGAGGGAAAGACCTTGCTTGCAAAATGCCAAAGCTATCTGTCCTGAGGAAGATCTCAGAAGACACTGGGTCATCCCCATGGGATTCATGCAGTACATATGACTCGGTCTAAGGAAGCATTGATCTGTTCCTTTGGATCCACATTCCCTACAGCTCACTTACAGAGCCCAGCCTTAGCCAAAATCTAAGACTGCAGAGATGGCTCATAGTGAAAGGTACTGGCTTGCAAAGCCTGCTAGAGCAGGTTCGATCCCGCAGCACCCACATAAACTCAGAGATTGAAATTAGTTTTAAGTACTGATAAGGCAGAGAAGGAGAGACTAACATTTTCCTAAGGCAATGTCTCACACAAAACAAGGACAGGAAGGAAGCTAAGTTTCCTGTTTCCCATTTTTCTTTTTTCTGTTCTCCATCCATCCAGCTGGGCCTTAAATTTTTAAAAACACCAAATGTGATCATTCTTAATACAAGCCAAGTTCTATAGAACGATGTTAGAAGAAAACTGATATTAATATTCTATGTTGCCTTAAAAATTAAGAAATATTTTTGTTTACCTGAAAGAAAATAGATAACTAGTATATCTTGGGTTCTTACTGAGATTTGGGTACATGCTGGATTTTTATGTTATATCATCAAAACCACATAACTATCCTGGTAGGTAACCTTATCATATAATTTAATATTAAACCCCTTCAACTATTACTGTCCTCATTTCATGGGCTCTTTTGGAAGTGAGAGAATTTTATGATTCCAACAGGAAATGGGTCTGGCAAGGAAGAGAGAATATGAAGAACTAATAACAGTATAAAGAAAAAAAAAACTGTCCTAACTGATAAACAGAAGGCTGCAGGAACATGCACTTTAAGTTTAAATTTCTTTAATTAAAATAGTAGACACTCCCCAAGGACAAATTCTAAAGTTGTTGCAATGGACTCTTAATATTTTTAAACAACCGAATTACTAAAACAAAGAATCAACTAGTAAAATGAGCTTATCTTTGTGAATTTTTTTTTGTTTGTTGGCTGGTTGCATTAAAATGCAGGCATTTTTGTGGATATTTCTGAGTCCCTGTTTTATTTCTAATTAGATAACTTGAAATACCTTGCAGGGACCTTACTTATTCATATTCCAGCATTATCTTAAAAACGCTTTCACATGTCTTACAAAATATATATTCATTAGTACAAGGCAAATTAAAATACTCAGTAGTGGGGATGGAGAGCTTGCTCAGTGGTTAAATGTGCTTGCTTGCAAAGCCTGCCCGCCCAGGTTCAACTCCAAATTCCACAGCCATTCACATAAAGCCAGATGTTTAAAGTGGCAAATGCATCTGCAGTTTGTTTGCAGTGGCAGGAGGCTCTGGTGTGCCCATACTCTGTCTCTGTCTCTGTCTCTCTCTCATTAGAAACAAATAAAAAAGGGTGATAGATCCATTAGTCTGAAAAATACTCAGGAGTAAAATGACTACTTATTTTACAAAGAAAGTGATGAGCACAAAATGACACCTATTTCTTGTTCCCCAAAAGAAGAAAAGCACCTTGTCCTTTGCCCTCATTTCAGTTCTTTGTCTGCAGTTCCAGAGTGGCCATCCAGGCAAGCCTGGTTTTCTCTGGAGCTACCACTTCTGGCTCAGGGCCAGGCTTGCCAACATGTGTCACTTGTGGTGGTGGGGGGGGGGGGGCTCTGTGTCACCTCCACAAGCACAGTTTATTCCTCAAACTCCTTAGACAAAAGCAGCTTTTCTAAACCAATGTGTTTATCTGAATGTGATTGTACTATCCCATGTGGAAGGAGCCTCAACAAACAGGATCTTCCATTGCAAATATATTTCTGGGCACAAAACAATGCCTCCAGGGACGCCAGGCATTCTCGAGAAGTCATGGGTCATTCTCCAGTTGCTGAGGAAACAGGAAGGGCATCCCCTCCCTGGTACTTCCGACTTGAAGTAACACAATCGGTGCCTTTTTCGACTGTCTGTAGCTTTTGGATTATAAAATTCAAGATTGAAAATCATTAACATTCTTAATTTAAAGAGGAAACCGTTGGACAAGTGTCTGTAGCTATAAATCAATAATAAAGATTGACTCTGAATTATGATGTTTTCACCTGACTTTGAAATTGGATTCTTTTGCTTTGGAGCTTGTGATTGTGACTTATCTTGACCTGTCAGGTTCCTGTGGTGAATTGATAATGAAATTAGGAGAGACAGAGTCCATTGACTTGAAAGACCCGATGCCATTAGTTAAGTCTTCCCTCGGTCTTTGCAGCCAACTTGAAACTGCTTAGTCACCTTGGTGGTGGCATTTGCCTGTGTCACTTACACTTAAGAGAGCAGAGCTCAGAATGGAGATAAGGAGGTTGCATGGTAAATAGGATTCTCCAGAAAAACAGACAGAGGTGAAATCAATATTTCCATTAGCATCGAAAAGCAGACTTTCCCAAGCACAGTGATTTGTTTAGCCAGGAAGACTAGTTCCTTTAAAGACCACAGATGACATGCAATCAGTACATTGGTGTTTCTTTTTGTTCTTAGAAATTTCACCAATAGAATTTAAAGTTGAAGGAATGGGAAGGTGGTTAAAGGTGTTTGCTTGCAAAACTCTGCCAGCCCAGATTTGGTTCCCCAACACCCATGTAAAACGGAGTGTGAAAAATGGTACAAGCATCTGGCATTCATTTGCTGAGCGGCATCGGACTGTATCCCGCAGTACCAAGAAACAAACCCAAGCGTTCAAAGGAAACATGCTTGATTCCAGGGCCAGAGGGCTTTCTTAAAGAATACAGATAGGCCCAGGAGGAGGAGAAAATTAAATTCTAACTGTATAATAAAAATTACTGGAGAAGGAAGAAAAACTAAAGAAATCAATATGGTTGCTTAGGGAACTCTCCTTTGAGCTCAGCTTTTTAAAAGCATGTTTGAAAGTTCAAAGAACTCGTAGCCAAGAACAAAAGCAATTCAATAGCGCAAACCTAGAAAAATGGTGTCATAAAGAATAGAAAAACAACAACGAAGCCTGGTGTGGTGACCCGTGCCTGCAATTCCAGCAGGAGGGAGGAAGAGGCAGGATAATCAAGGTCATCCTCAAAGACATACTGAGTTCATTCAAGGCTAGCCTAGGCTGCAAAGAACCTTGCCCCACAACAACAACAACAACAAAAACCCAAAAAATAAACTCAGGCATGGGGAGCTGGTTCCGTGGGTCAAGATCTTCCTTGGCAAGCAGACGAATCTTGGTTTGGACGCCCAGCAGCCATGTAAATGTGAGCAGGTGTGGCTGCCTACCTCTAATGAGAGTGCTTAAGAAGTGGACCAGGGCACCCCACCCTCACCCCATAATCAAGCTATGTGTGTCTCATTTAACCTAGACTGATCTCACTCTCCGATGGAGATTCGATTCTGTTTGTATATTTCATAAGGCAGTGAGAGATGTGGACAACCCAGTTCTACCAACAAGACTTGGAACATCACTGACATCCTGGCATGAGATGAACCACCCCTGGCCTAGCATATAGGGCCCAAAGGAAACCTATGAAAAAGTGGCGAGATAAACAAGAGATCTATCACCACAGCAAGTCAGATAACTCATGAAAGGACAATGGAGACAGTCACCAATGATAACCAACACAATCCAAAGCAGAAGTCCAGAGACACTCAAGATCTCAACAATAAAACAGACTTAAAACTCCCCCACCATGGCTCAGGGAACTGAGCGGAAGAGGGGGAGGAAAGATTGTAAGAGCCATCCATGGTGGAGGAGAATATCCAGAGACATGGCCTCCCTCAGCAACAACACACAAGGGGGAGGGAATGGGATATCTCTTGTGTAATTCATAACCCCTTCTACATGGACTCACCCAGTGTGCCCACTGAGGAGGATCCCCAGTGGATTGGGGGAAGGGAGGATGGAAATGGGGGTACCATCATAAGATTTGCTCATACAATGTATCTAACAATGAATACTAAAGATGTCAATAAAAAGAAAGAAAGGAAGGAAGGAAGGAAGGAAGGAAGGAAGGAAGTAAGGGAGAGAGAGAGAGAGAGAGAGAGAGAGAGAGAGAGAGAGAGAGAGAGAGAGAGAGAAAGCTGGCTACCTAGACTAACCAAGTCAGTGAGCTCTGAGTTCAGTGAGAGACCCTGACTCAATAAGGAAGGTGGAGAACAATGGAAGATGATGCCTCCGGCCCCCACAAACACATGCGCACACACACACACACACACACACACACACACACACACACGAGAACATGCATGTACATCTGCATGCTCATCATACCCACACAAAAGGAAAAATTAATAAAGGTCAACTTTGATGAATACCATTGTGTATAGAATAATAACAAGGAACTATTAGTCACATCTCTAAGAAGTGATGATTGAATGTTAACACGGCAAAGAGAAAACAGAATTACTTAATTCTGACTCTGTTTTAGTCTTTATCAAAAGAATGACCTCTGACTGAAAGTGAAAAAATGACTGGAAGATATGCCTGGCATCTGAAAGCCAAATGTGTTTTCTGGCAGCAGGGACCTTCTGAGTGGTTTTCCACACGGAAACACAGCAGTGTGAAGGCTCATGGAGATAAGAGACTATTGCTCTGGTCCCCCAAAGAGATGATGAAGGGGAGAGGGAGGCACTGGGGGAGGTCTGAGAAAGGGGGAGCAGACAGGGCACTGAGAAGGTGAAGCTGATAGAAAACCCCACAGTGAAGAGTGAACATTTGTGATGTCCTATGTGAGCAGAGAATGACCGCTTCCAGAGGTCTTGGTGAAGGCAGAAAGCCATCAGTGAGGGCAGTAGACATCCTGAGTGGGGAGCAGCCAGAGGAGCCAAGATGGAGACAGAAAATTGAGTATGTGTTTCTTCCTTTTGTTTTATTATTATTATTTTAACACATATGAATTATAAAAATTAATGGCTTTTGCTGTGAAACTTCTGCACAGGCAATAATTGCCTTGATCATGTTGGCCTCTCTTCTGCTCTCCTCCACCCTATAGACTGAGGTGTTGAACTCGTAGTGAGACTCCCAGCCCGGCCATCACTGTCTGTAAGCAAGGATTTAGCTGGATAGAAAGAAGTGAAGGAGGGAGAGATAAAGACTGGGTCCAAAGGGTTTACTACCTGTCGTAAAGTAAGGCTCCATACCTGCTGAGGATTGAGAGAGAATATATATATATATATATGTATGTGTGTGTGTGTGTGTGTGTGTGTGTGTAAAATTTGAGATAGGTTTTGCTATGTGACATAGGTCGGCCTAGAACGCCTGATCCCTTGCCTCAGGACTGGGATTATAGACAAAACATGCATCCCCATGCCCAGCTGAAATGAATTTTGGTTTTAAAGTAGAAGCCATCGTGCATTCTCTAATTCTATGGCTATAATGTCCACTTTTTGGACACTTTCATATGTGTTCATAATGTATGTTGATCTTGTTCCATCCCCCCAGTTACCCTTTCTTGTCTCATTTTTCTCTGACTAAAACCCTTATTTTTTCCGCCTAATCCCTCTCCTACTTTTATGCCTCTTGTTTGTTTAATGCGAACTCACTGAGTTAGTTTAGGGTTCAGGATTATGGATGGGAGGTTAGTTATTGGACTATGGGCTAATTACCAGTGAACAGGCCACTGAAGAGCATGACCTTCCCCCGCCCTGCAACCATCGGCTAATCTAGGAGCTGGGGGGTCTTATGCAAACTTCCCCTATCTGTGATATCTGTGAAATACTGACAGGCTCTATCTAGTTTCAGTTTTTGTAATTTAGTTACCTATGATTAACCATGATCTAAAAATCTTAAATGAGAAAGTCCAGGAATAAACAATTCATAAGTTTTAAATCATGTTCGTTATATCATGCTCTTGTAATTGTTCGGATTTAGTATTGGTATTGCTAATCTCTCTGTGTAGCTGTTACAAATAAGCTTTCACATGGGAATGTATCTATAAGAAAGTCCAGAGGATACATAAGGTCCATTACTGTCTTTATCCACTGAAGAACTTGGAGAAGATTCCCTGTGGAGGTGGGCAGAAGGTACTGAAATTGGAATACAGAGTTGATTCTGAAGGAATTAAGACTTATATGAATATTTTTTTCAGTTTCATGTGGGGTTAACTAGTTAACAGTCAAACTGCTGAAAATGGTGCTACCCTGTTTTGTTTATTACAGACAAGGAATTTGGATCCTTAATTATATGATTGCAAGATGGTCGTTACTGCTACAGCTTTCAAGGCGTCTTCCTGAGACAGACTGGGGGTGAGGAAGGTCTCCCCAAGGAAGGAACAGGCGAGCTGAGAACTTACAAATCAGTAGAAATTAGCTTGAAGAAGCATGGCACTCAATTTGAGCATGAAGGTTTCATTCAGATCCAGCTGTCTCACCTTAAAGAGAAAGGCTGTGAGCTCAGGTTCTGCAGAATAAACCCAGAGACAGAGAGTAGCAATTACTAGCACAGGAGAAGAGACATTGCCTATGCAGCCTTAGAGGAGGAAGTCACCCAAGCTAGCAGAAAAGAGACCACACGCAAATACCAGGCTAAGAAGCCTGGGTCTGGCAGGAAGCACACAGCCTCCTAGCTATAACATTTGTAAAAATAATGCATTTCATATAGATTGTTGAAAGGATTAAATGAATAAATACATGTTAAGTGCCTAAAATGGGGCTGGAGATAAGCCTCAGTTAGTAGATTGTCTAGCATGCACAAAGCCCTGGGTTTGGGTCCCAATGATGCAAAACTAAAATTTAAAAAAAAAAAAAAAAAAAAAAAAAAAACGCCTTTAGTGTTTAACCAGAGGTCAGATGATCATCAAAATGAAGGAGTTGCTTCCTGCTTTGAATAAGCAAATGAATTTGATGATTCTGGCTTTCTGACTTTCAGGGCCCATAATTTCATGTGTAAGAATAGTCATTCCAATTGTACATCATTTCAAGTAAAAGATATGTTCCTAGGAGGAAGTCGTTTATTAAACGTCCTGTGGAACTTCCCTTGTCAGGAGAAAATATCTGATTTATAGACTGAAAAATTTTCAGTCAGGATCTGTGGTGAGTCTAATCCTAGGGAAAGCTATTGTGCAGTCCATAAGGTCTAAACAGGAACACAGAAATTTGCATAAGCCTTCGTCCCAAAGTGTGTGATGAACAAGCTTGAGTTCACTATCAAAACTGCTTCAACTATTTCTTCAATATTTTTTATGAGTAAAAGAAAACTTTAGTCAAGTCACAAAGAATAAACATCAGGAAATACAGCTGTTTGTGGTGTGTGTGTGTGTGTGTGTGTGTGTGTGTGTGTGTGTGTGTGTGTTTTGTTTGGTTTTTGGTTTTCAGGGGCCTTCCTCAAAATCCCTGATCCCAAGGAGAACACCAATAACATGTGAACTATCTGGGCTTTCAAAATGCAGGGGAAAAAAAAATCACAAGAGACTATAAGGGCGCATCGGCCCATTTTACTGAGAACAGCCAGCCGGATTTGCTGGATGGTTAAAGAGTAACAGCGACTACATTAAACACCAGAATGGTCAGTGCAATTAATGTAATTAAAGTAATTAGTCCTGGCAGCTGTAAGGTCAAACAGAGGTAGCTCCGTAACAGCAATCTGCCACTGCAAAATTACTGACATTTCCAACCAAATTATATTCTCTAAATTGTTGCCTTAATGCTAAATAAATAAAGTTATGCTAATGTTGGGACTGATTACAGGTTGAAATTAGCACAATTGCTTGTTCTATAGTCTGCTAGGGCTAACATTTTTTAAAAACATAATTAATGGCCTTTGCTTACGGTCTCTGGTTACAGCTCATTGGCATCCCCTTGCAATCTGCTGACAATGCTAAACTTCTAGGAAGAAAGCTCTCATCCTGGGGCGGAACATGCGTCATCAGGTTGAAACCTGCTATGACTTCAGAAACAGTGTGAGCTACGACGATGACCAGAAAGGGAATGGATAAGAATGAGGCAAGAATTCCTTTTATTTATTTATTTATTTTATTTTTTTCTGGTCTTGGGATCCAAGCCTTTTCTGGAATCAATGTGAAATGTAATTGCTCTTTTGACCTCTATCTTCTCTCTCCCCGGGTCTGAGGAAGAGCTACCCTGGTTGATTATGGCAGAAATGAAAGGCACTCTGACCTTGTCGACCGAACCTTGCTGCATTCAGTGTTGCCCATTATACTGAAGGCAGACAAATCCTGGGCGAGGTCCAGTCTACAGAGCTGCTTCCCTGGGCAGCCAGCCAGCAGATGAGACAGGACCAAACAGCTCGGGCAGCGAAGGAAACAGCTAGAGGGGGAGAAATTGAGTATATCAAAATATCATCAGCTTATAGCACACATCCATTCTCGGGAAGACCTTGGGAGTCCATGCACTGTTTCATGCCTAAGAGGGACCTAGGGGTGTTTGGGGGAGAAGTAGTAACCAATGTAAGCTACCAGAGATTTACTTAAATAGGCATTCTCTGGCCCCAATGCCTCTGAGGATATTCCTGTGTAGAGGTAGTTAGTGATATTCTGGCAGAAGGCAGGGCTTGTTATTCAGTTACAATGATTGTCCTAGATCCTAAATTATTCACTACTCACCCACTGGGACTATTTGAAGATTTATGGTAGACATAAGGGATGGGATAGAACTCACCATGAAAACAACATGTTTTCTCTTCAAATTCTACAAACAAAGGAAGCTTTGTTTAAAATCAGCTGAGTTTTCCTTGTAGAACTAATTCTGCTCCACTCAATTTTATCCAACAAAATTTTATCAAGGATTTATTTTGTGGTTAGACATTGTGGAAAATATAAGTGACCTACCAACACAGAAATGAGGGTGTTTTTTTCTGTTTGTTTGCTTTTTTGTTGTTGTTGTTTGCTTTCTTTCCTTTCTTGTGGAAGTGTCTCACTCTAGCCCAGGCTGACCTGGAACTCAACTCTATAGCTCCAAATGACCTCGAACTCAAGGTGATCCTCCTACCTCAGCCTCTTGAGAGCTGAATTAACAGTCCTGTGACAGTTTCAGGCAAGTGCCATAGATTTTAAACCTGACCTCCCTCCCCTTGAGTGGGAGATGTTTCTAGCTAGAATTCAAACCTAGGTGCTAAAGCTGATTGGCTGGGGTGAGGGAAGGCTCCAGATTTTTCCCACATGAATCTTGTTCCTCTGTTATCTTCTCTTCTGCTTGTTTAGCTGAACAGCACAGGTTTTGTTAAACCCTCCCCCACGTCTCTCCACACTGGTGGCTGGAGAACTCTGTAACTTCCCATTCTCTTTTAAATAAAGTCTCCCACGATACCTTATCCTCTATTAGTTCGTTAACTTTACAGACAAGAATTCGAGTACTCCTTAAATTCTGAAGTAGATTGGGATTTTCTGGGTAAATTCTAAATTCTAAATTCTAATCCCCAGCTCCACCGCTACACTCCTGGCTGACATTTTCTTCTTCATCCCATTTTCTGCTCACTGAGGGAGATCATTAGAGCCTGCTAAGAGTAAGATGCAGTGTTGTCTTCTGTAGATTTGGACTTTCATTCAATTATAATAATAATTTCCAGGTTTATATTGTTATTCCCACTTTAATAAAAGTAAATTGGTTTTGTCATTTTTGTCAACTGCCCAATGCTTTGGCATGTGGGTTCATACCTGTCTGAGTATGTCTTTTTTATTTTAGCAGAAGATTCAAGATGAGATAATGCATAAAGAAAAGAACTTTATTTTGCTTGTGGCTCAAAGTCCAAGATGGGGTGGCCATCCCTGCTCAACTTCTGGTGAGGGTCCATGGCAGAATGCCAAGTAGGCACTGGGAGAGAGGAAAAGAGGTTAATCTCCTACTTATGAAGGCTCCATACCTAGGACCTAATACTTCTTAAAGACCCCAGCACTTCTCAATATTATTACTTTGGGGCTGAGGAAACGGCTCAGTGATTAAAGGTACTTGCTTGAAAGCCTGAGTGCCATAGTTCAATGCCCAGCACCCACATAAAGCTGGACACAAAGTGCCACATGTACCCTATGGCAATGGGAGGCAGGAGAATAAAGAAGTTCATGGACAGCTAGACTGCACACACAAGCAAAACGAGAGAGACCTTGTCTCGAAATAAATAAATAAATAAATAAATAAATAAATAAATAAATAAATAAATAAATAAATAAATAAAGATGGTGAAAGGAGAGGCCAAATACCCCAAGGTTGTCCTCTGACCTCCACTCCCACTCCTCTATGGCATGTATGCACGCGCGCGCGCACACACACACACACACACACACACACACACACATGAAAATATTATTGCACTGGTGTAGTTTAATATAACTCTTGCCAGAGATAAGCCCAATCATAACACCCAACCCTGTCACTCCTCAAAATCTACAATCTTGATATTATTTGATGATTTGTTTATTTATTTATTTATTTTTGAAACAGAGTCTCACATAGCCCAGGCTTGTCTCAAACTCAATATGTAGCTAGAAGTAACCTAGAACTTCTGTGACTCTTGCTTCCACCCTCCCAGCACTGGCCTGGACCACCATGACCAGTTTAGAATCTGTACAGTCTTGAAAACACTGTTCCATTGTCCTCGTCTGGCTGACCGACTTCCTACAATGGAGGATATTAGATGAATGTTCAGTCATTTCCATCTTTATAGTTCAGTGGGAAAGACTGTTATGCAACCAAATATCCCAACCTCAGAGTGACTGCCCATCATGCCTATAAAAAATTCTCATCAAATACAGATTTCAGGCAACATAATCGCCCTATTTAAAAATCTAACACACTGTCACAGGTAGGGACAGATGACTACTAAAGGCAAGGAGAATGGGGTTATGAGATAGTTTTCAAAAGAAGGGTAAAATCATGACCTTCATACAGATTTAATAATGAACACATGTTAAAGGTTTGATTCTAGTCATTAATCAAAGAGAGAGCTCAGCAGATGTTGTTACCGGTTCATGAGAATCTAAAGACGTACACTTACAGGCCCAGAATATTGAAATGAGAATGTAAATAGAACAAAACTGGTTTTTCCAGTGATAGAAGAGGGAAGTCAATTGCATTTCTAGCAGACAGGGCAGAATTTGCATGTGGATCAATTACCTACACACAGAGTTGTAAAATTGCTCCAAGACAGTGAATGACAGGAATCACATAGCAGGAAGGGCAGGCTCTACCCACAATGCAGTTTCCCACAGAAGCACAATTTCTTTTTCTCTAATAGAAATAGCTTTATGGGATTCATAGTATGCTACCTGGAAAGTTGGCACCGTTGTACACTGAGTATTTTAAGCTGAAGGAATTTGAGAAAATAAAAGAAGCAGTAAGCGTTCACTCTGTGACCTTCTCCTCTGGAGCAGGTCATAAAACCTATGAAGAATTTTCTAGCCTTCCTCTAAAGTAGGGCATAGGATCTTCATGTGGGAGGTGCTGTCCTTGTACCTGCAGGTAAGGGACAACCTTATCTCTGAGGACGTGAAGTCACTGATAAAAATATGAATCACAAAAAATAAAACATGAGGTGTTTGTATTTCTGGGCCTGGGTTATCTCACTCAATAAAGTTTGTTCCAGATTGATCCATTTTCTAGCAAAATACATTCTTTTTATGGCTGAATAAAATTTCAGTGTGTCCCATTTTTATTATGGATTCATCGGTTGATGGACATCTAGAATGACTCCATTTCCTATGCAAATCCTAGCTTATATATTCACATGTGAGTGAGTGTGTGTGCATTTCAGAAAGGGTCCTATGGGAGGTGAAGAGATGTGATATAAAAGCAGAAGGATCTAAGCAGGTATGGGAGAAGCAGAAAGATGGGGGAGAGGAGGAATTGGGGAGAGGAGCAACCAAAGCTAAGAATATATAAAAATACCATAAGGAAACCTCCTGGTTTAAAAAATAGTTATTTTTTTAATCTGTCCTGTATCCATGCTCATGTAAGCAACCCTAAATTAATTCAGTGAGTCACAGGTACATTAAAAATAATTTTTAACCATGGACAATGGAGACTAGCTAGAAAGAGAAAAGGGTTCAGGATGAGTAAAAGGTGATTAGGCAGGTAATAGAGGTGAATGTGACCAAAATACATGATATACATCTACAAAATTGTCAAAAAATCTAAATAAACTTTAAGAATATATGATTCTAGTTTTACAAGGGAAAAACAATCAGAATCAGCAGGCCATGCCGAGTTCCCCTAGCTTGTAGCTGCGATGTGACATCCTTCCCTCCTCCAACAGGTCTCCACCAACACACCCTCTTTGTCAAGTCTAAACTGAAGAGTGTACTAGTTCATCTGTTCCTGAGTCTTCATTTCCTTATGAAGCATTTTGTGTCCATAGAATGTATTATCAAATGCATTCTCTTTCTCTCTTTCTCTCTCTCTCTCTCTCTTTTTTTTTTTTTTTTTTTTTTTGATTTGTCTTTTGTTATAAAAACCTCAACTGTGAAGCTAGCAATGGATAAGAAAAAAACTTAGCTGGATGCATGCCTTTAATCTCAGTACACAGGAGGCTGAGGAAGGACAATTGCTGTGAATTTGAGGTCAGTCTAGGACTACAGAGTGACTGGGTTAGAATGAGACCTTCCGATCAGGAAAAATAACAGTCCCTCCAGTGGTAACTCTCGCATTCACACATGTCACCTCAAAATGGGAGGCAATGTTATCTTGCCTAAATCCTTGAGACTAGAGACACTAGAAGGGAAGGTGACACTTTTCAAAATGACACCGTCAGATGGCCAGCAAGCTTTCTGAATTCACTATTTGGACTCGGCAGGAAAAGGTGAAACACCCTGAAACAAGTGGAGAAGTGCTCTTTCGGCTTGTTTTAAGTCAGTTTCACAAAAATTGTTAGGTCCTACCAAACAGTTCCTTCTTTTTTAAAAAAAAATATTTTATTTATTCATTTTCAAGCAGAGAGAGAGAGAGAGAGAGAGAGAGAGAGAGAGAGAGAGAGAGAGAGCACCAGGGCCACCACCACCTTGTGGGTCTGGCTTATATGGGACCTGGGGAATTGAACCTGGGGCCTTGGGCACTGGAGGCAAGTGCCTTAAACCCCTGAGCCATCTCTCCAGCCCAACAGTTCCTTCTTTTCATGGTTTTAACCATGAATGAAGAATAATAAATCAATGTCAGATTTTCTTTTTTTCCAGACAGGTTTTTACTATACAGCTCAGGCTGGCCTGCAATTTGCTTGATACTCCTACCGCAGCCTCTCAGTGTTAGGATGTAACCCTTTATCTGAAAAGGTCAGATTGAAAAAAAAAAAACAAAACTGTTTTTGATAGTGCAGTGAAAGATATAAAGAGTAACAAAGTATTTATTCACTTATTATTTCATGAAAAGAAAACTAATCAACTTACAGAAGCTTCTTTCTAATAGATGAGGTTCAGGACATGGTATCCCCAAATAGGGCAGTCTGAGATACCTTGTTAAGTAAAGGGAAGGTGAGAGAGGATGGAAAGAGATAAGAAGGTCTCTGAGTTTCCTGAGACTTTCTCTGAAGCAGAAAGTGATTCTGTGTACTTCTGGGGAAGCAGGCCATTGGGTACACCTGCACCCAAGGGCAGGAGCACCTTTATGTTAGACCCAGCAGTATAGAGCAGGATCTCGGCAAACGGGCCTCACTAAGGTCCCAGTGCAGTACCATTAGATTATAGTCTTTGGACCAACCATACATCCCACAGCTCTCTACATCTTCATCCAATCTGGTATTAAAAAATGTTCAGGGCTGGAGAGATGGCTCAGCGGTTAAGGCACTTGCCTCCAGTGCCTATGGTCCTGGGTTCAATTCCCCAGTACCCACATATGCCAGACCCACAAGGTGGTGGCCCTAGTGTGGTCTCTCTCTCTCTCTCTCTCTCTCTCTCTCTCTCTCTCTCTCTCTCTCTCTCTCTCTGTATTTCTCTGATTGAAAATGAATAAATAAAATATTTTTTTAAATGTTCAGGTTTACCTGTTTCTTTAGGTCTCTATTTCTTACAAAAACTCTCTTGTCATATTGGTGTATGTTTCCCTTTTCTTTTTCTATTTTTGCAAAGGCCTCATCCATGAACCTAGCAATGGATGAGAGAGGGACAGCTTTTCTTTCCCTAAAGCACATTATTTACAAGGGAATTTTAGTGGTATCATCATTCCTTTTCTGATCTTTCCCAAAAGCTATAAGGTATACAAAATCTACCAAAACTGCATTTTTTTTCCAAACGTCATGTTTTAAGTAATAACATGCATGTGACTTCCAAGTATTCAAAAATCTATTCTGTGTTTTAAATAAAAATAAGTTATCAGGAATGGACAGAGAGCACACTTCTAAATATAGTAACTTAATTACTGCCGTGTAGATTACCTCCTTTAATCAGCCCTGGAACATTTAGATAAAAAGTTCATCTTGAAAACCTGGAGTAAATAGAAGAGGTGGACTTGACTCTGAAGGTCCATTGGTACAGGCTGTGGAAGCCTCTCTCATTTGCGTGTAGAGAGTTTTCTATGGTGTGCTCATTTGCCTGTGAGGTTGTGCATCCCTGAGTGATCAGATGAGTATAATTGCTAAGGAAGAGAGGAGGTTGCCCGGGGAAAAGAAAGCAAAGCAGAGCAGGTCTTCCTTCCTTTCCTTATCATCATGGGCTGCATTTCAAATATTGTTTTGTTTTTGTTTTTGTTTTTTGTTTGTTTCCCTCAAGAGATGGTGGAAATGTTTTTCAAATTTCGATGACCACATCACAAATTGGGTTCTACAAATTTCTTTTATAAAGTACCATTCAGAGATGGAATGTGACATCATCATGATGCTTGGCCGTTCTAGTTTACTTAGTATTTGTATGCCCTTGTCAGTCGGCCAGTTTAATTCAACTATCTCTCAGTAAGCAACAGCTACTGTCCCAGGACGGTAGGAATAATAAACAACTCAAAAGTCTTGTCATTAAAAGCAAATTCTCCATAGAAAGAAAGTTAAGTTAGGCATGGTAGTACAGACCTGTAATTTCTATAATTCTAGTGCTCAGAAGGAGGAAACAGAAAAATCAAGAGTTCAAGTCAACCCAGGTGACACAGGGAGGCTCTTTCTCAAAGACCAAACAGCAGCAGAAAATTGGAAAGCTGTGATTCAAAGACATGTTTAATAGTAGGATTCTGGCAGCAGGGTGACAAGAACAGATGAAAAGAGACTAAAGTTAAGCAATAGAGGTGACTTCCTATCTTATTTATCTTGAGGGAAATTAGACTTATCCAGAGTCTGAAGTAGAAAAGTCTTTGAATATTCTCCACCATAGTGAAAAGAGAGGGTTAGAATACAGACCAGAAGACTGTGGCACTCTAAGGATGTACAGGAGAAGATCATCTCATTGCACAGTCTGCAGGCATCTCAGCTGGTCAGAGATCTTGAGCTCTCTACAAGACTTGCAGGCAGCTCAATCAGAGAGTCCCATCTCCAAGCAGTTGTTTTTCCTTGCCCTTAGGGCAGGCTTTTGCAACACTTTCTCAGACTTCTTGACTTCCCAAGTCTCTGGAATTTACTTTGTCCCCCACCCCAAGAAGGAATGTTTCAGTTTCTAATTAACACATACTTGGAGGATGGTGATGGTTTGACCTTGAAGTTTCAGGTCGCTCAGACTTGACTTTCTGAATTCCCAGATCCTCTCTTCTCTCTTCTGGAGGGAATTTTCAGTTTGGAGGAACCTGCTATACAACACCACACACACACACACACACACACACACACACACACACACACACACACACACCTGTCTTGATACATTTTTTCACCAACCCATTAGAAAATACTCTAAATTAAGACAGCAAACAAAAGCAGCATGTCCCTGCCACCTACGGAAACTCTCCCACTGATCTTGATCACAGTGAAGGAGAGCACAAAAGATGGAGAAAAGTCAATCAGGGGAAACACAGAGATGTAATGGAGCCAGAGGTGGTGGTGCATGTCCCTGACGATAAGGGAGGATCATACGTTCAAAGCTAATCTGAGCTATATAGTGAGACCCTGCCTAAAATAAGGTGGGGGGGGGAGGGTGAATTCCCAGTAAACAGAAAACAAACTACAATCAAAGCTTCTCAGGAGAGGTCTTGAGAAAGAACTCAGAGGTTAAAGATACTTGTTTGCAAAGCTTGCCTGCCAGTCTGGGTTTGGTTCCTAAAAAAGTCAGATGCATAAAGTGCATAAAGTGACACCTGCATCTGCAGCAGCAAGAAGCCCTGGTGTGTCCATGGTGTGTCCATAATCCTCTCTCTCTCTCTCTCTCTCTCTCTCTCTCTCTCTCTCTCTCTCTCTCTCTCTCTCTCTCGTATAAACATTAAAAAAATTATCAGGAAATCTTTTTTTTCTTAACTTGTTTGCCTTTAAACTAAGTGATGCATTTTTGTTGGTAGCTTTACAAGTAACTAGCCGTATGCTTCAGCAAGGTCTTGTATGTTTGTATACTCTTAAGAGAGAATGCACTATCTGACAGCCTTTATTTTCTCTGTGTCTGCAGGACGATGGCACTGCCTAGAGTAGAAAAAATCAATAAATGAAGTTGATAACTCCACATGAGAATATAAATGGGAGAAGAAAAAAGGGAATAGAAATAAAAGGAATACCCTATAGTAACCAGTATTGAAAGCTGGATAAGAACAGGTCAATGTCTTAATTTTTTAGACACACTAAGTGCCATTAGAATGAAAGAAAAATCACTTTCATTGTAAAATGATTATGCTCTTTTTAAACTAAGTTGAAAATTATAATTGAAAACAGAGTAGCTAGCAAGTTTCTAAATCACTGCTGGGAAGTACAGAGAGTCCTCAACTATGTGCCCTGCTCGGGTCTGCAATATTCCTCAGGGTTTAATTCTACACATTAGCAATCGAGGAGATAGGATTATTGCACAATACTGTGTGCTCTCTTAATGAGTGCTTTGTGAATCTCTGAGGAGTTCAGAGTAAGTGAATAAACAGGAAGAAGCCAAATTTCCTGAAAATCTCACATAGTCTAGCAAAGATACTTGGCAAAAGAAGCACTCTTTTAATGTCCAATAAAGTATCTCACAGAATAAATGATATCACCATTTCAAGGCACATATAGAGTCAAGCACAATGATCATACTAAGACAGGACAACAATGACAGTGAGGTGACAATGATCCCACTGATAGAAGGACTAATCCAAGACAAGCTCTCATGTGTCACAAACTTGGTCTTAAATTCAATATGTAGCCAAGGCTGGCCTTGAACTCCTGATCCACACGCCTTCACTTCCAGGGTGCCATGCAACACCAAGTCCAAGAACAATTTGCCTCTTTGAAGTCTTTGAATGAAAGCGTAAGTACGGAACATGAGCTCAGAGGTCATCAGAGAAATGAAGTAGACTTTTTGGTGAAGTTTCAATGTTGAAAAAAAATGGACCAGTTTTACCATATTATTGTAAATCCCTTGAGATCATTTGGATTGTCATAAAGGTATACTTAGTAATGTCACAACCAGCTTTGGGGAAGAAAATTGTCTTTCATTTGTTGATTTCATTGGTTAATGGGTGACTGACTGCCAGAGCCAGCTGGAAACAGGTCCCAGGTCCATTCAAATATCTATCTTTTCTTTATCATGAGCATGTCTGATGATAGTGTGAGTGCATCTGGTGTAAATGTGTAGAAAGCATGTGGTCTTCATATTTTAATTCAGTTTTTTTTTTTTTACAGGGAAGTTAGGAATCATGCCTACTAAGGTCCTCAGAGAGTTTTAGGGATCTCTATTGCCCACATTTTTAAGAATTATTGCCATATTGGAACCCATTCCTTCATTGAAATGCCTGGCTATCATTGCATCTAATTGCTGGCATCAAAGTTCCTCTAACCTCATCACAGGCATGTATCCTACCACTCGGAGCCTTGAGAGAATACACATTTATTATGCCACCTTTAGAGCAAAGCAGGCAAATATTTCTGAAGTGCCTCTGCTCAGTGTATTAACACCATCTAAATAGTAACACAACTGGTGTCCATTTGCTGCTGCTACCTCGGAAATATTGAAACGTTAGCATCACTTCGCCCCATATTCCAGCTCTATCTCTAAAATTAATGCTTTTAGGCTCAATTTATGCCTGTCAACAAGTAATGATCGTGGATGTGAGCTGGCTTGTAATCCAGAGGTACTAGGTTACAGTGTGTTACCATGGAAACCGTTTTATTGCATTTTCTCTTCTTGATTTAAGGCTTTGACAATCATAGCAACTGTTTGCCAGTCTTCACACATCATAAAAAATTCAAACACACAAACAACCAATAAGAAAAGTAAAGAAGAAAAGAAAAGGGGAAGGAAAATCCTCAGCTGTTCTTGGCCCTCACTAGAAACATAAAAATGAAATGACAGCCTAATATTTAACGTGGACCTTCTGTGAATACTTTATCTTTCAGAAAATCCAGGAGTGCTGGAAAATTCAATCAGTGGTTAGTCATTGAATGAGCCTGTCTGCCTATGGTTCATTTTGTTTATAGCATCATGTATCTTTTATGACCACTGGGACTTTAGCCTGAAACAGCATTTTCTTTAACAAGGGCCATGTTTCCTTTAACGGGTTTATTGCACCTGAAACATTACTCTGAAATCATGGTACATTTTCCATAGGGCAAAGGTCTGCAACTGAATCTTGTATGAAGGTGTTTATTCAGGATCTAGAGTTTTTAAAAAACCCTCATCCAGTTCATGTAGCATTAATCACTTTGCCAGCCAGCATTCAGCTGAGGTCACTGCCACATTCCTAGTAGCATTAAGGCAAGTCAAGATTAATCACGCACGTTAAACCTTGGAAACGGAGTGCGTGAAAAGGATCTCAAATTAGACATTTCTTAAAAAGCAGAGCAAAGGGGATCTAGCTTGCTGTAGGTTGTCTTGCACACACAGTTTTCCAGCTTTAATTGCATGGATCAAAGTATGGTAGAAAGATAGGAGAGAGGGTGCCTATATGTGATGAAAAATTAGAAAACACTTCCTTGAAGTTAAACTTCAGAGGAGGAAGGAGATAAAAGCAATCGTGAATAGGGAACAGACCAACGCTGAGTGAGTGCTTACCAACTGTGTGATTGATTGTATGGGCTGGAAGCAACACACTGCTCTTGTGCAATAGGGAAGCCAGTGGCCAGAGATGACATTACACAATACTTTGGAACCAAATTACAAAAGTCTTTAAGCATGCACTCTGTCTGAAAAGCAATGACATGTCTGAAGGATTTTACATAGGAAAAAGTAGACTAGCTTGGTTGTATTAGAAATTGATTATAGTTTGAGGCATGGGCACACCAGATGTCAGATTTCTTGGTAAGAAGCTCAAGCCACTGTTTCCAAAGAGGAGAAAATGATAAGAGCCTCATTCGAGCTAGAGAATGAGAAAGGAATGGGGAAGTAGATGTGGTGGGACTACTCCCCCGACTTCCTGAAGGAAGGAAGGATGGGGATAGAGATGATGATGGCAAGTGAGTAGGTCAGGCAATATATGCAAATGAAAATGCCATTGACCATGGCACTTAAGGTCAAGGGAATACTTAAGCAGTAATTTCGATTAGGGTGTTGGGCCTAACAGTATGGTGCTGATGAATGACAACAGGGCTACCTAAGCTATTTATTTGATTAATAGTGAAGATGAGAATATTAAAGCCATAAAGTAGAAATAAGGGGAAAGTCTAAAGAAAAGAAATTATGGGAGAACACCTGTTTTCTTTATGTGTTATAGCTTTTTACATAAAGACAAAAAATGTACAGGCAAGGGATTTTTATGTATGTAAAAAAGTGTAGTGGAAACAGAAGATAAAGATTTCTAAAAGACAAAGAAAATTCAAGAATAAACATTATATTTAAAAATTTTTTTACTGTGGTTGCTTAAACATGTAATGCAATCTGTATTTAGGATGCTAGTGAGTTCATATTTAGAAAGTAATGTTTCAAATGAGAACCTTAACATTATTTTGAGCCATTGCAGCTTTAAATGTTCATAATATGCATATTTAAATTACACTGTATATGACAGATTTGCACGCTTCCCATGTCAACTATCATATACTTCCATTAAGGATTTATTTATTTTTAAAAATACATTTTATGTTCCCATAAAAAGGGGAAATTGAATCATAAAAATCTATAGAAAGTGTTTACAGTTTAACTACAACTCACACAAGAACCTTCAGAGTCAGCCTTTGTCTCTGGCTTGGTGAGTGTGGAGAAAAGTCCAGGTAAGAACATTGTTTCTGCTTCTGAGAATTTGCATTGCAATGACTGAAACTTTCCATCAAACCACGAAATAACAAGTGACAGATCCAAACAGGACACCTTCTAATTAGACAGAAGACTGAATTTTTTTTCTATGCTTGGTTTTATATTCATTACTATTGAAATTTTAAGAATTTGTTATTTTCCAGTATCAAGAAGCTATTGGAAAATTAGTACTATATGTTAAACTCAAGTGGGAGGGTTATATATTTCAGTGAGTTTTGTGCACTCATATGGTAATTCATTCATTCAACAGAAACTAACTGATCTGCGTTGAGTAGATAGATATAAGATGGTTTTGCACTGAAAACATTGATACTCTGATACTCTCACTGGGTATGGTAGGTAGCACATGTCTGTAATCCTAGAAGTTAGGAGAAGAAAGGTTGAGGCTCAATAGATCAAGGTCCTCCTTAGCTCAATAGTGAACTGGAGGCCAGCCTAAGCTACATGAGATCTTGGTCTCAAGAATAAAAATAGAGGCTAGGGAGATAGCTCAGTGTTCAAAGGCATTTGCCTGCAAAGCTTGCTGGCCCAGGTTCTATTCCACAGCACCCTCATAAAGACAGGTACAAAAAGGGTACAAGCATCTGGTATTCATTTGCAATGATCAAAGACCCTGGTGTGCCCATACACTCACAAACATCCCCCCACACACACTATATGTGTGTGTATGTGTTTAAAAATAAAAAGGAGAAACTAGAGATGACTTGATCACTAGAACCCATGTAAAATGATGCCAGGCTACATGATGCATGTTTGTAACCCAGCTATAGAGACAGAAAAAGATTATCCCTACAGCTCACTAGTTACCTAGTCTGGCTGAATTGGTGAGCTCTCTCTGGTCTCAGTGAGAGACCCTATCTCAAAGAATAAGGTGAACAGTAATTGAGGAAGATAGCTGATGTCAACCTGTGGTCCCCCACAAGCATGCTCTCACAAGTGCACATGTGCTTACACATGTGCAAGCATGCATACATAACCACATACATGAAAAATAAAATAAATATGAAATCTGAAACATTTGGTGAAGGATGAAATAAAAAGATTACCATTATTTTGGCTATGCTCTATACAACTCTAAGGGGAGCTACTTAGATATGGACTACAATTGTGGTTTGAATTAGGTGTCTCCCATAAACTCATGTGTTCTGAATGCTAGGTCCCCAGCTGGTGACAATTTGAGATGTGGAACCTTTCTGAAGGAGAGTGTGATGGTTAAGTTCATTTGTCAACTTGACCTATGTAATAATCCATAGTAATCTTGGGTGGGTCTCTGATCTTGCCTGAAGAAAGGATTGACAAAATCCTTTTGGGATTTTGGAGAAGGGAGGAGTTCCCTTCTCCAGAGTGAGCCCTTCCCCCAGTGGGTGGGCCTTCCAGAAGGGAACTAAATATAAGGAAGCTTGAGGGGAAGGGAAGCTCTTCTTCCTTCCTCCCCTGGTTGCTGGTGCTTGTTCGTGACTTGCACTCGCATCCTGCTCTCCTAACCTTCCTGGTCATCAAAACCCAGTTTCCTTGGCCTCACATCATGGACTGAAGAGCCACCACTCCCCAGGGAGCCATCAGGCCTTCTGGGCTGGATTGGAACTTGAGGCATCCAGCCACGTGGCCTGAACAGCTACTGGTTCCTTCACCCTTGGGCCTGCAGACTGCTATTGTTGGACTGTCATAAGCTACCCCAATAAATTCCCTTTTACTACAATCTGTTCTGTCAACTCTGTTTCCTCTAGAGAACCCTGACTAATACAGAGGGGTATTTTGGGGAATGGACTTAGGGGCATTTAGCCAACTCCCTGTTGCCAGTATTTGGCTCACTCTCCTGCTGCTGTTTTCCATCTACTGTTTCAGAGGTGATGTCCAGCCTCTGCTCATGACATCCTTCCCCCTGCCATTATGGAGCTTCTCCTCAAGTCTGCAAACCAAAATAAACCCTTTCTTCCCATCAGCTGTTTTTGGTTGGGTACTTTGTGCCAGCAATGCAAAGGTAACTGCAAAAGAAAATTGGTACCAAGAAGTGGGGTTGATATTAATAGAAACTTCACTGTGTGGCTTTTGGCCTTTTGGCCTTTTGGCAGGAGAAATGTAGAAGGGTTTGAAACTTTGGCCTAACAGATGCCTTGTAGTGCTAAAGGCATAGTTTGATGGATCATTCTGGTCAGAGTTGAGAGATCTAGATGCAGAAAGAATTGTGGGATATGAGTTTTAGTTTGTGAAGGGGGGAAAAAGAACTTTGTGAGGACTGGGCTAGAGGCAGTTTAAGTGAAAGGCTTACTACATGTTCCGTCTCCTGAGAACTTGTGCAGGGTTACATTGCATAGAAACAGTGCAGTGTGAGAAAATGAATGTGGTACAGAAAGACATGAAAGTTTCAGGCTGGAGACAGCACTTAAACTGAAATTGTTTGCGAGATTACCACTAATAAGCCAGCTATTCTACATTGGGACATCAGAAAGAAGGCAGACTCTTTTGAAAGTAAGGAGCCCTAATGCTGAAGGAGTGCCCTGCTCTTCAAAGTTGACTTATCCCCCCCCCCCGTATTAATAAATTGGTACCAGATCTGATACTATTGGAGTATAGGAGTATAAAATTGCAGAAATGAGAGAGTTATTGGATTCACAAGGCACTTTGTTTTGTTTTGTTTTTATGGGAAATGGCCACTGGGGAATTTGAGGCAGGCTTGTTGGAATGCCTGTGTACAGGCCCAGTGGAGCAGTAACATGGATAAACCATGGGTTTCAGTTGAGAACCCAGCCAGGACTATGGGAAGGCTGCCAGCCTGGGATGGGTTGTTGCACTGGCTGTGGGCAGCCAAGCTGGAGGGGCACAATAGGAATTCCACAGACTTTGTCACTGTTTACAGATGTCAGACTTTGGGCTACAGGATTTGGTGTTTGCCCTGTTTGTTTTGAATCTTTTATTGGTTCAATAGTTTTTTGCTATTCCCAACACCATCTTTTGCAGTGTGAATGTTTATTCTGTGCCATTATGTTATTCTGGTTTTAGTTAAGAGGCCTAGGGCTATGGGAATGTTTTAACAGTTCTAGAGCTGATAAAAACTGTGGGCATTTTTAAAGTTAGACTGAATGCATTGTACTTTTATTGATGATTGGTATTGGTTTATGGAGGCCAGGGGTAGAATATGGTGGTTTGAATTAGGTGTCCCCTATAAACTTGGGTGTTCTGAATGCTAGGTCCCTGGCTGAAGGCAATTTTGGAATTGGAGCCTTGCTGAAGGAGGTATGTTACTGGGTGTGGGCTTAGGGGTATTATAGCTAGCTTCCTCTTGCCAATGTTCATCTCGCTCTTCCCACTACTGTTTTCTACTTTCTGTAGCAGAACTTATGTCTAGCCTCTGCTCATTCTATCCTTTCCCTTGCCATCATAGGGCTTCCTCTTCAGACTGTAAGCCAAAATAAGTCTTTTCCTCCCATAAGCTTCTGGTTGTTTGTCCCAGCACTGAGAAAGTAACAGCAACAACAATATTGTGACTTGAACCCTAGTTTAAGCCAGCTGACTTTCCCATTGTCTTGACCCCAAAACGATTCCAGTTACCCAAGTACCTGCCCAGCAGCCCAAGGAGCAAAAGCATGAGTCACCTCTCAGTTCAGAGTCAGCGTGCATATTTGGAGTCTTCAAATTTTACAGAAAACTGGTTTCTAGAGGCAGACAAAGGTGGGTCCAGGGGTTGTGTTTTTTTTTTTTTCCCAACCATAGGACAAACAATATTCTTGGTTGAAGGATTTTAAAGACATTTCTTAGTTTAACAGGAAGCCTACACCATGTATCCAGGTCTTCTGATAACTCCTTCCATAAGTTTGAATCTTTGTTAAATGTGTAGCCAAGCATTTGTCATGATCGTTTAATTTAAACTCATGGATGGCTTTTGAGGGACCACTAGTGAATGCAGGGTGTGTCCTGGTATAATGTTGTTTGATCATGACTGTGAACTTGATTGGGTTGAGAAGCACCTAGGACATTAGTAAAGTCCACCTCTGAGTGTGTCTCTGGGGTCATTTCCAAACAGGATAATCTAAAGGCAGAAGACTGGTTCTGAATGGAATAGCACCATCATATAGGTTGGGGGCCAGATAGAATAAAGGACAGAGCTGGCTAGCTATCCTTGTTTTCCTGAACTCCAAGATATGAGCTGTTCTGGTCCACCATGCCCTCCTTGCCATGATGGGTTGAAACAGTGACCCCCCAAAAAAAAAATCCTTTCACCCTTCAGTTGTTTTCTTGGGTATTTTTGTTACAATGATAAAAGTCTGACTATCCTAGCTGGCAGGATAATGGACAGTACTGTCAGTCATCCTGGATTGGGACCTCGGCTCCAGTACTTCGGTTCTTGTGATTTGTGAGCAAATTTTCAAACCTCTCTCCAGCAATTATTTATTTATTGCTGTGTAATGAAACAGCTCCAAATTTAGTGGGCTTACAATAATGACCATTTTACTGCCTATAATTGTGTGTGTCAATAATTTGGACTAGACTCCACGAGGCTGTGATCATTTCTTTTGGGATTAGACATGAGGTCAGAGCAATAGCGTGACTTTGCTGAGGCTGCTTGGTCTCAGGTCTTACCCACATGTCTCTTTGGGATCCTCCGCTCTCTTCGGCATAAGCAGAAAGCTAGCTGGGACTTGTTCACATCACGATCTCAGGGTTGCAACCACAAGCGATAGAGCACAAAGGTTTAAATTTGTGCTTTGATCACATCTGCTAATGTTTCACTGGGAAAACAACTGTCATGGCTAAAGCCCAGATGGAAGCCGTGGAAAAAGAAATTGTACCTCTTGATAAGAGGAAAGACAGCATGAAACACCAAAAGGAGGAGTGTGAGGATAGGATGGATTATTGTAGCCTTGTTGAAAACAAACTCACTAGGACACAGAAAGGGAAATAGTATAGGTTATAGCAGACTCAAAGCTCATGATGGAATGTCCTCAGTGCTCATTTGAGACAGTGGTACTTAGCTTAGGCATTGATGAAGACTTATTGATACCCATGTACACATTGAATGACATGGTCTGAAATTATTTAGGGAACAATTCCTAAAATAATATATGTAGAAAGTTTGGAGACTCAGAGTGGGGTTGATGATGGGTGATGCACTTGGCTGCAAGGAAGGAAACAGAAAGGGGCAATGAGAAAAATAAAGCAATAAAACAAAGATGACTATTACTGAGGTCATTGATGCAGGTGAAGAAAAGTGGCAACTTAGAGGTTCTCTGTGTGTTTGATATGTCAAAAGTCTCATAAACATAAAAAGAAACCATAATGAGTTTGGTGGAGGAATGTGGAGGAATCTAGAAGCTTTTCAGCCCTCAGAGCTGCTCCTCTGTGGACAAGAGGCCAAAGTGGTAAGTGACGTTTGAAATGATTTTAGACTGGTTGGAGTGAATCCCAAGTTTCACATTCTAACGGGACTCACATCTTATCAGGGAAATAATATTTTAAAATACAAAGACTTTTTTTTTTTTACAAGACCAGAGTCATTCATTTCTTTATGTATTTATTTATTTATTGGAAGTGAGAGTCACTGAGATAAGTTCTTGCTATGTAGCCCAGGCTGGCCTTAAATTCATGATCCTCCTGACTCCTCGGATTATAGGTATGGACCATCATACCTAGCTGAAAGTATGTGAATTGATTTTTTTTCCATGTAGGTATAGATTTTTTGTTATAGTGAAAGACATTGATAAAATCTGCCTACCTTTGTGCTTTGTGATCTGAAATCAGCTCTCTTCCTTGTCCTTTTACCCATGACTTTCCCCACCATTGCAGTTTTGGTTGGCTTTGCCGGGTCCATAGGTAAGTGGTTGGAGGCTGCCCAGCACACAGCCTGTAGTGTGTGCCATGTTGTACTCTGAGGTCTCTACCAGCATAAGCGTCATCCAGGCCACAATCAGCCCTGTCCTGGATCATGACTCTGACCTTGTGTCTCCTCATTTCCTCATGCCATCCAGCCTGGTATCTCGTCAGTAATCCATTCCCTAGATAAAAGCCCTGCTGATATTTTAAGAACATAAGTCAGATCCTATCGGTCCCTGCTTAGTACTTTCCAGAGGTTTTTCCTTTCGTTTCAAATGAAATCTAGACTTTAGCCCTGGCCTGGAAGAGCCTGATTGGCCTCATACCTTTCCACAGCCCTGACAGACTTGTTCCTCTCGTTCCCTGCACTTTATTGTGTTGGTCCATCTTTTCCTCTAAGACACCAAGCACATTCCTGCCCTTTGGCTTTTGCACAGGCTCCTCCTTCTGCAAAGGATGCTTGCCCAAGATTGTTAACTCTTGCCTCCGAGGCATTCCAGCATTGAGGTCAAGGCTCTAACACTTGAAAAGCAAGTTCTCTGCCATCTCCATCAGACTCTTGCCCTCCCTGTTCCTTTCTTATTGCTTTGTGTTGTTTTCTTCAGAGTAATTGTTGCCCTTATAATTATCTGCTTGATTTGAATATTTTCATATTTATGGTCTATTTTCATCCAGTGGATTTTAAGTTCCATGAGGCAGAGTAGCAACTATGGTTTCCCTCCTCACCCCCAGCTCAGACAACACTTGCTGTATGATTGAGTGCAGCCCCAAGCACTTCAAAATTCTCCTAAGACATGACTTCTAGACCTTCAATTGAGTACTCCATGAGGTCCTCTTCTCATGATACTCCAGGACCACGCTTAAACCTCCTAGTCATTTGCTGACCTTGGAGACAGATGGAACTGTCTCCGGATTGTTTCATTGTCATAGATGAAGGCTATGACTGCACTCACGGTTCATGTGGGAAGTGTAGAAAGCTAAAACTCCTAGAAACTACTCCCAATACAAATCTGAATCTTATCAGATCTCGAAATTAATACTATGTACATTAAATGTATGAATTTCATCCATGTTCCATTTTTTCTTTAGTTCCGGGTTCATCATTCTTATTTGTCTGGGTTTGTCTGAATCCACATTACAACACCAACCACATTTGGTTGCCTTCCTACTTGTTTATAAAATTAATTTTGATAAGCACTTTTCTTCTGCCTTCAGCAGAGAGGATGACAAAATACTGGACAGGGAAGTCCTAACATCCCTAGAGATTTAACCAACCGCTCTCCATCAAACAGGGGTTGTCCAGCTTTCATACTGTACCCTTTCTGAGCTTGTCATTGGCAGTCTGTCTTAGATCTTCTTGAAATTAAAATATTAAATATTTATACCACTCCATCTTCTCTCTAACCAATCCTATTTCTAAAGCTGAAAACAGAGGCTAGGGGTACAGTACATTCTTAGCATGCACAAGGCCTTGGAATCCACCCCTGGCACTAAATGGGAGTGGGGACACTTTGTTTGTCATCACTTGTTTTTGTCTTAATTTAATTATTTAAATTAACTTATTTCTGAGAAGAAGAGGCAGGAGCCTGCCAAGGTCTCTTGCCATTGCAACCAAACTCGCAATGTATGCACCAACTTTGTGCACTTATTTAATCTGATTTACTCTAATCCAATCCAATTCTCTACCCTATAGAGATTTTCTTTCTCAAGTTCTTTTCTTATTTTATCAGTTTTAAAGATGCCATTTTTAATTGCTATCTGTATTATCCAAAATTAGATACATTGTATGAGCAAATATTGTGTTGGTATCCCTATCACCCTCCTCCCTGTCTCCAATACACTGGGTGTCCTCCTTGGTGGGCACACTGGATCAATCTATGGGGTAGAGGGTTATGGATAGGTCCCACCCCCACTTTGTGTGTTGTTGCTGAGGGGGGCGATGTCTCTGGATATTCTCCTCCACCATGGCTCTTACATTCTTTCCGCCCCCTCTTCCGCTCAGTTCCCTGAGTCATGGTGGGCGAATTTTAAGTCTGCTTTATTGTTGAGATCTTAAGGGTCTCTCTGTACTTCTGCTTTGGGTTGTGTTGGAAATCGGTGCCTGGCTCGCTGACTTATTTGCCTCCTGATTCATTGGTTTTCTTATTCTCTCTTGGAGGTTCTACCTACTCTACAACTCCATCTCTAAATTCTAGAAGGGTTGTAGGGATTGGTCTTGGTTGCTTTTGCTCCTTGGTGTTGTTGTAATGATCTTATTTAGTCTCATGGCATGACACCCTCATGATGCCCCCTCTCTCTCTAAAGTTTAAATATATCATCACTTGGCTATGTGAAATTCCACTTGGATTTCTCCCACACACTTCAATTTTAAATCTCTTTTAATATGCTTTTATTTTATTTTGACCATGGATGTGTATGTGTTGTATGTGTGAGTGTACTTTTATGTTTGCATGGTTGTGTGTGTATCTGTGTACGTAGAGGCCAAAGGTTGATTTAGGCTATCTTTTTTAATCACCATTATTGAGACAGGGTCTGTCATTTCAAACTCATCAATCCAGCTAATCTAGCTAGCCAGCTTGCCCCAGTGATCCCTTGCCTCCTAGAGGTGGGCTACCAAGCCTGCATAGCATTTCTGTGGGTACTGGGGATCTGAACTATAGTCCTCCTACTTGTACAGCAAACGCTTTATTTAGTGAGCCATCTCTCCAGTCCCTGAAATGTAAATCTTAACTATCTAACTTTGTTCATGTGTATGGATGTTGGGAATTGAGCCCAAAGCCCCATGCACACTAGGCAGGCATTATAACACTCTGAATCTTTCTATCTCTCCGGTTCCACTTATTCCTGTGGTAGACAGAATAGTGTTCTTTTCAACTGTCTTTGAAAGTACAAACATGTTATACTTTGTGTGGCAAAAGAGAGTTTGCATGTGTGACTAAGGTTAAAAGTCTTGAGATAAGGAAATTATCTGGGATTATCACTGGGAGTTAACCCAATGCAATGACAAAGATTCTTAAAAGTGCAAAAGAAGCCGGTGTGGTGGTATACCTTTAACCCCAGCACTTGGGAGCCAAAGGTGGGGGGATTTTTGTGAGACTATGAGTTCAAGGCAAAACTACAGATGAGTTCCAGATTAGCCAGGGCTAGAGTGAGACTCTACCTTGAATAAAAAATAACACAAGAGAGACAGAGTAGAGAAAGTGTGAGCATGGAGAGCTGAGCCAAGGCGAAGGCAGTTTGATTACTCAGGAAAGCCCAGTCTAGTCCTAAGAGCAAAGAACCTTTCCCTGGTGTAGTGAAAAGGAGGCATAATAATAGAAGGAAGCTCAAAAAGAGCTCCTACCATTGGACCTAAACATAGGAAAGGAAGCCATTAACCAAAATAAAAGCAATAATAATAATAATGCTGGTCATCTCCACAAGCTGGGATTAGTGAGAAAACAGATTATGTACTAGACCTTCCATGAAGAAACAGTCCTACCAGCACTTGGATTTTTGTTGTGGTTGTTGTTGTTGTTGTTGTTTTGGCTTTTCAAGGTAGGGTCTCACTCTAGCCAAGGCTGACCTGGAATTCACTATGTAGTCTCAGGCTGGCCTTGAACTCATGCCAATCCTCCTACCTATGCCTCCTGAGTGCTAGGATTAAAGGCGTGCGCCACCACGCCCAGCAGCACTTGGATTTTTATCCCACTGAAATCCATGTCAGATTTCTGACCTCGAGAGATAATAAATTGTATTATTTTAAGGGGATGCATTTTGCTAATTCATTACAGCAGCTATGAAAAAGCTAACTGCAGGTAGCATCAAGATCTTCCAGTGGCTAAGCTAAAAGTTTAGGTAGTGTTCCTGATATTTCCCTTTTATCTGTCTTCTACCCATCCAACACGTCTACACAATGCTGACGGTTCTAACACCAAAACAGATCTTGAATAAGTCCATTTCTCTCCACATTTGCCCCAATACCCTCTTGCCGGCCATCATCATCTGGCATCAAGAACGACTGAAGCATGGTCTGTAGTTTCTTCAATAACCTCTTTAAACCCATTCTTCATAGGTGACAATGATCTTTGCGAAGTATATGTCACTTCTTTATCTAAAGCTCTTCAGTATCTTCTTATCACAATTAGAACATGGCCCAAGTTCCTGATCATGGACTCCAGAGTCACATATGGCCTGTCTCTTGCTAACTTCCTGGTTTCTCATTATGCACGTCTCTCAACAGACTTTATCCTACTGGACTCTCCTTCTTACCTATAATATAATTCATGTTTTGCCTTTGTTATTCTTTTCTCCAGCAATTTCTCCCTAGACATCATTTTTTATAATTCATGTCTGAACTTAAATATCAACTCCTAAGAAAGGTCCTCATTCATCTCTGAAGGTAAGGTATCCCATACCCCAACTTCGTCACTATAGATAACTGTGTGTTCTAGGCATGTTCATCCATACCTATCATCCCAACACTTGGAAGACTTGAATGTTTGAAACCAGCCTGGGTTGCATTGTTGGGGGTGACCCTAGGCTACATAGTGACATCTTGTCTCATGAACAAACAAAATGAGACCTGGACTTGCCAGCTTTGTTTTGTTGTGCTGTTCTGCAGCCAGAATGTAGTCTTCCTGAAGCTTGTCTAGCAGACCCAGCATTACAAGCCCAAGGCCATCACAGTAACTGACACCTGGTGGGAGAGATGCCTGGAAGTCATGAACGAGTGAGTGACATCATAGTTGGTTTTTTTTTCCATGAAATGAAATGTATGCACATAACAAAACTGACTATTTTAAAATGAAAAAAAAGCTTCATTTAGCATATTCACAATGGATTTTACTTACCATCCCAAATTCTGAAACACTTTTAGCAGTCCCACATAAAGCCTTCTCACTATTAAGCTGCTGTACTCTATTCTACCTTCCCTCCGTCACTAACAGCATCATTCTGCTTTCTGTGCGCTTACCCGTTCTGGATATTTCATATGAATGAAATCACGTAACATGACCGTTGATGTCTGGCTTTTTTTCATTTAGCATTTTCTGAAGATTCATCTACATTCAAGCCTCTTTCAGTACTTTGTTTCTTCTTATAGCTGAATACTATCTCATGGAATGTACATTCTATAATTGCTTGAACCATTCATCTGTTGATACACGTTTGGATAGGTTTCACCTCTGTTATGGAGAATAATTTGCTAGGAACATTATTCTTGCTTCCATCTAACAAGTCACAGACTCCATTTAGTGGTGATTTCGAGTGTTCATGTCTATTTGTGATTTCCCAATCGGTCTCTCATGCTCAAGAACTGCTCAGAGTCATTCAGAGTGGCTGTATAAATGTATCAGACTCCTAATCAACTTGTTTCCACTGTGGATTCAGGCATGGGCCCCAAACTTAATAGGAGATAAAACTGGGGGTAGATAGGAAGATGTTAAGGAGGAGCAAGATAAGGGTAGCTAAAATTATGACTTTTAAAAAATATGCCCATTACAAGATAATCAATTTACTCATGCAGTGATGGACTGTTTCACTCAGAAACGTTAGTAGCTGCCTGTGTGTTCCAAATGAGGCACTTAGAGTCCCTTGGTGGTATATTTAGTGTCATCTTTAGTGCTAGAAAGTTCTAATCTGCAATTAGATATATATTAAGCCATTAAAACATCATTGCATTTTAATGATTTGAATCTAGAAAAATATGTAAATTGGTAATGGCTTATTAAACTTTACAGTTTTGGGTTATTGTAAAAAAAGATCTCTACATAGAAAATGTTAGGGGAAAAGCCTTTTGTTTATTTTATTACATCGTTCTTCAGTGAGGATGACAAGAATGAAAATGTTAATGCAATTAATTTTTTTAAGTACATTAGTTATTGTGAGTGGGAATGATTTTTGTGAGAGCTTAGAGCAAACATGGTTTTTAGGTCTAAGCACTTTATCTGCTTCCTTGGCACTGTCTGTGTTCTGAAAAGCTTAACTCAATTCAGAACATAAATTTAGAAAAGGTTTCCTCCCTGGCACCCTCTGAAAGCCTGTAGTTATGGTGGTTACTTAAATATTATTTCCATAGTTACGCTGGCTTCCAGACATAGCTGAAATGCATATCAACAGGCTCTGTGTGAAAACGGGAAGGAGGGGGGGAAAAAGAGGAGACAGAGGACACTAATTTTCCTTCTTCAGAGTAGGAGGTATAATGTCTTTATAAAGTAATAATTAAAAGAAAAACAATTACTGGAACCTTATCTGGACGGCACAGCTGTACGCCCTCCCTTTTGCACGAGCAGTGTTTCTAAGGTTATGACAAACCATGAAAATTGCATCTTTAGAGGAGTTTTATTCCTTTTGCTATGACGTGATTGAAGCAGACAGCTACATTTTGTGTATATATAATTAGGCAGTAAAATAGGCTTTGAAGGCAGGTTTCCATTTAGTATGTGAGTCACACGCGCAACAGCCTTTCATTCTAAAGCCAAAGACTGGTCTTTTCAGTACGTCAGCCGCTCAACATGTTCTCTGAATGCTGCATCTCGCACTGGGGTGGGGGGTGGGCGGAGAAGGAAAATTTAAAAAAAAATCAGCTTCTAACCCATCTTTCTTTCTATTTTTTTTCCATCTTCTTTCCAAAGGAAAAACATTCTGAAAAGCCAATCTAGGAAGTCTTTGGTGATTTAACCTCACGACAAACTGATTTTTATCATCTTTTCTCCAGATTGTGGTCAGGGGCACCAGTGTATGCTGCACCAGTTCTTGGCGTGTCTAATCCCTCTCATAAAAGGCCATTGTGACAGTAAAACTGAGACCAATGGCCTTTTCATTCTGCACCTCTCAGGTCTCCCAAGTAATGGCACTGGGTCTCTTCATCTTATTTATTCCTTTCAGATGCATAGTTTCTCGCTTTAATAAGGGAAGGAAAGAGGGAGGGAAAGAGAGAGAAAAAGAATCCCCTTTTTCTCAATGCTGTCCCTATATGGGGCACAAAGTGATTTTTCCCCCTCTGAACTTAAATTAGGAAGGGCTTTTGCATGGTGTTATCATTTGAGAATGCAGCCTGTTTTATGAAAGACATTTTCCTCTGAGTACAATACCAGCCCCGAGTGCATTCTTTTTTCTTGTAATAGAAATCAGGTCTATCAACTGTACATCACCGTGCCTTGTCTGATTAAGAAGCAGTCTCGCTTTTTAATCTGTTCGTTTTCATCTCTTTTCCCTTTCTGGCAAACCCCAAAATGGAGTGAAATATTTATTATCAAGTGATTTGGTTGATTTATGCAAGTGTTAGTTTGTGTTTGTAAAATGTTTTCATTAATAAAATATTTTAAAAATATATATAAATAAAATATTTTTTAAAAAATGTCTTTCATCTAAGGACCTGAAAGGGCCTTCAGAACCTCGTCATATTGACAGGGCCCAGCTCCTGCATAAAGGGCACAGAGGGGCCATAGTCATGTAAATCGAAGCTTCTCCAGCAATTAGTACCCTGGTAACAAGAAGAGATAACTAGGTTCTCATTTTTTTATGTGAAATCGATATCCATGCAAGAATTTCAATTTTCAATTCAGGCCTATCACTGGATAAACCACTCAGTATTCAATTTACTTCCTGGGATGTCCCCCTGGGGAGTCTGCTCCCCCAAGATGAAGGGCTTTTACATGACAAGCAGGTGTATATATTTCCTCAATTGGCCTAATCTAATAAAGTTGGACATGATTTATATGTGCAAAATGTTGCCATGTTAAATAATTCAGAATGAAACTGCCTTTTCCACTTGCACTACAAATAGATGTCAATCTGCATTTGATGGTGCCCGCATCCCAAGGGACTTTGTTTGGATCAACTGAAAGAGAATGCATTTCTTGCCCCTGGTTCTAAGGAAGAGCAGAGACCAGCCCTGCAAACAGAAACCTACAGATTTTGATGCAAACTAAAAGAGATCTTCAGAGTAGACCATCTAGACGGCTTCAGTTTGTGTGAGAGGACCAGCTTTGACTTGGTGTGGATGAACATCTGGATGACGGTATCCTTCCTGATTTCCATGTAAAGCTGATACAAAGATGCCCTCACTGTAAGAGAGGCACCTGTCAAGAGGCCAGGTTGGGTTCATCAGCTTCACCTCCTCACTCTGCCCTTACTCCAGTGACATTTCCATTACTTTTCCCCTTTCTCTTCTTTTCCATCTCAGTCTCTCTATTCCTTATTGTTTTTCTCTAAACTGGATTTTTAATGATGTTTTCTTCACAAAAGCAATATTTTTAAATTAATGTATTCATTTTTCCCCTTTGAGACAAGGTTTTGCTATGTAGCCCAGGCCAATAAATAAATAAATAAATAAATAAATAAATAAATAAATAAATAAGGTCTCTATATTTCTACAGTGATGTGTATCTGAACTTCAGCCATGTTTTATGTTTATGTGATAAAGCATAGCAGCTAGTGTTTCTTGGACAGAGCCTCTTTGCTGATGAAATGGAAACATTATGAAAATGATGCAGCCAATATTGGGAGCTTCTTAGTGATAACTATAGTTTGTCAGTTTGTATTATCAACTTGGCTTAATCAGATGGCTGGTTATGCTCGGGGAAGGGACATTTATGATCTGGGCTTTTTGAACTAAGCAGACCACAACAGTCAGTTTACGTCATCAATCTTTAATAGCTGATTAAGATCCAGGTATTGAGTTCCCTAGAAATAATGACACAACAAAGGGCCAATGGTGGAGTGGAAAATGCCTTGGGAACTCTATGCCTGTGAATTCCTTAGTCACAGAGAATACAGGCATTTTTATCTGGGACTGGCCCTACTTTAAATAGGCAATCCTTATTAATATTCCCTTTGATGAAAGCATAATTCTGTTTTAAGCCTAATTCTGAGGTATATTCGATCATTATTAAAAGACTCACATACATTTTAATGAAGGAACTGTTAAAATTTCTTGTGCCCACTATGTTCCCTCCTCCCATCCTATCCTATCTTCTTCATAGCATATGTTACTGTCTGAAATGATCACATTTTATTGTCTGTTCACTTACTGTGTTGCAACTTCACTAGAATATCAACACCATAAAAGCGGGGGAGTTGGTGTTTCTGGTACAAAGAATGGAGCCTCTAGCTCACAGTAAATGCACAATAAAAATTAGTTGAAAGAATAAAATCAATAACTTAAACAGATATGTTGAGATTTGATAGGCCTTTGACTCTAACCACGATGCAGATGATCTCATTAGCTTATTTTGATTATTGTTTGGAATAAATGGTGTGATAGTTAAGTTTTGTTGTCAACTTGAACTTTTTAGTAATCTTGAGTGAGTCTCTGCTATTATTCACAGGATGGCAGCCTTCTCAGTAGGGGGCAGGATGTAAGGAAGCAGGGGAGCTAGAAACAGATATCTTTCCTGGGAGGGCAGTGCAAGAAGGAAATTCCAGAGATTCAGGGAGTGAACAAGGCAGGGGAAGGGTGGTAAGACTCCACCCTAAGGCTATAGAAAGTGGGAGGAAATTTCTCTTCCCACTGCCTGTTTTGTTGGTGTGTGTGTGGTGTTGGTGATGAGTTTCTCCCTCTGATTGGACCTGTGAAAGGGGGCCAACCTCTTTCACCATTATGGAACTTCCCCTGGATCTGTAGCTTCAATAAATCCTTTCCTCCCATAAACTGTACCTGGTTTGGAGATTCATCCCAGTAGCATGTGGCTGACTATAACAAATGGTAATCTAAATAAAGGCATTATAAGACGGGATGGGGGTTACTCATGTAAATCAAAGGTCCATTCACTTTCTATTACCATGTTATTACATCTATATTGAAATGAACACTGATTCATATGAGTAACCCAGAATCAATCAAGATACTACCTGTAAGCTAAGTTACCATTTTGAAACTAGCTTTAGATGTAAGCTCTGGGTAACTGATTGCACTAGACTCACTGATAGTATGTGTAGGACTTACTCTGCGCCCCTTCCACAACTCCTAGGTCTTGGTTTGCTGATGCTGAGGCTAGCCTGACTTCTTCACTCTTCCTACTTCGGTGATGGAATTTGAACTTTGACAGTTCTAGCTCCAAGTCTCCTAAAATGCTTCCTGTTTCTCTTCTCCCAAAATAGAACAATAGTCTGTACTCCATTTTTGTTCTTTCTGAGGTTTTAAAGTGAGAATTATGTAAAGCACAGAACTGTACCAAGTAGACAGAACTCAATAGACCCAGTAGATAGCACTTTGCTGGGCATGGTGGCACACCCACTTAGTCCCAGAACTGGGGACAGAGAGGTAGGAGGATCTCTGTGACTTCTAGGCCACCCTGAGAGTATATCGTGAATTCCAGGTTAGCCTGGGCTAGAGAAAGACCTTACTCTCTCAAAGAGAGAGAGAGAGAGAGAAGAAAGAAATTAGATACCCTTGCTGCTGTCCCCAAGCCTTCTGAAATGTAGTACTGGTCTGCATGGCTCTGGTTCAGGTCTCAGGATAGCATGCCTTTCAGCATCTGTTTGACCTATTCCTATTCTTTTACTAGAACAGATCATTTTACTCTGGCTCTCTGTGAGCTTCATCTTGTCTATCTCTGGAATCATGGATTCTATCTACCAGTTTCCTCAGTCTCTCACTTTAAACAAAGGAAAATCATAAGAAGCCTGAATGTTAGATAATCTTTCTATTATCTCAGATGCGTGATATGGAGCTTTGGGTAAACCACATAGAAACGGAGCGTCCATGTTTTGTCTATAAAATTAAAGGACTCGGGTTATAATATTCTTTCATGTAGGGGCTAGGAATATGGCACAGTGTTTGAGTATTTATCCTGCATGCCCTGTATTTATCTACCAGCACCTAAGAAAACAAGGAAGAACAGCCACCAACAAACCAAAGTATGTTCCTTAAACTGGTTTCCATGAAAATGTTTGATTCTAATACTACAAATAAATTTTTTACTGCCATATACCATCAGGGTAGATTTTAAAAAAGATTTCTACTAGAGCAACATATTCTATCTCACTTCCATTTTATCCAACATTAGACTAACTGACAGAAAATACACATATTCTACTATGTCTTTACCTCAATCTCTCTCACAGATGTAGATTTTTAATACACAAATCTCTAACTACTTGGCCCTCGTGTACACAACTGTTTGACTCCGCTATCAATTCACACCAGTTTTTAACACGAGCAAATTATTTGTGCCTGCTTCCAGTGAGGATGCAGTGCCAGCTAACTACAAGTCCGACAGCTTCACTGGGCAATGAATTAAGCAAAAATGCATTATTCTTGTGGATGGCTTTGTTAGAACTCAGGAAAATATCTCAAGTGAAAAAAAGCCTCAGCAGTCGCTCTACGATCTGCTCCTGTCTTCAAGTTTCATAACCCAACTCTCCCTGAAGCAAAAACAGAAGCTAGAGCCCTTTTCTTCCCCAAAGCCAGCCATAACACCTACAAATATGACCCTAACTTTCCTCCACCTTTCTGTAAGGGCTGGCCATGGAGAAATTTTCTGATTTTCCTTATTTGATAGTAGGTGAGAAGATCCCATTCCAGAAAAGATCCTGTCTCATATGGAGGAGGAAAAAGTATGACAAAACAGAGGTGAAGAGAAATCAGAACAGACTGCTCTCCAGTCTCCTCTCCGCATCTGTTACTATTAGACCATCATTTTTGTCCAATTGTATTTCAACATGATTGGCCCAGCTTCATCCAACTTAAGTGCAATATAGACATGTACCCCTGAGTCTTCATTCTGAAGGTTCCTGTGCTATCTATTATGCCTTTCTCTTGTTGGGCTGTATTTGGATAGAGAGGTGCCAGTTGTAACTCTCATGATGAGGAAGAAAGATATCAGCCCTTTCCACCTCTACAGCTGTATGCCTTAAAGTACATTTAGACACATTAACTCCTATGACCCTCACAACTAACTAATGAGGTAAGTAGGGCAAGTCTTATTGTCCCAATTTATACAGGAAAAATTAGGGCACATCAGAAAACTGAAGTGGCTTGCCCTAGGCACCACAGTTGATTAGTGACAAGTAGGACAGGAACCCAGGATTCTACCTCTGAATCCAGGGTTATTGCCATGGTGCCTGCCCCCACTGTCAGCAGCTGACTCATTCTATGAAGTTCCTGCTGCCAGGTCCGGCACTGCTGTAAGAGATCACCTACTCACTGCCTACATCGCTTTCTTGCTTTAGAACTAGCTAAAGAATCCGATGTGTGTGTGTGTGTGTGTGTGTGTGTGTGTGTGTGTGTACATATATATAATAGTCTTTAATGTAGGGGCTATGACTATATATATTCATGCATATATATTCATATATGTTCATCCACATGTATATACTTACATGATATGAAAAGATAAGAGAAGTAAGGGACTTTTAATTTACAGTTGGAGATGTGATATGTTGGCTGTGTTTCAGCACCCTAATACCTTTTCCAACATGCACTCTGGGTTGGAAACTATGTAATAATCAATTTAGAATATTAATAAACCAGGATTCTAATGAAGGGTACGTTGCACTGCTGATTATGGAAAACAGTGAAAAACAGTCACCATTTGAACTGTGGAGTTCTTTCTAGTGACAACCTTGAGTGAACCATTAGATTAGATGTTGTTCTTGCTGACTTACAGTCCCTTCCCAGTATGATTACTGTTATGTCATGGACATTGCTTTTAATCTCAATGAAAAGCCTAGATATTTTGTCCGTTTTTCAGGCCTGCGGTGGAACTCTATCCTGTTCATGAATTCAGGTAGCTGTGTTTCCATGTCATTTCACTTGAAAATTATGTAAAATAAGAGATGAGGCTGTAGCTCTGGGAAGGAGCACTTGCCTGGCTTGAAGAATGTCCTGGATTCTAGTCTCAACACTGATAGGCAATAAAGACAAAAATAAAAGAGTACATCACATGTCAATTCACTTGCATATTATTGAAGCCGTCTACTACTTGTCTAGCCACAGCATAAGCCCTGTGAAAAACATACACAAATGATATAGAATGAAAGACAAGATACATAAGGGACTTTTGGCCAAGGTGCAATGGCACACACCTGTAATCTCAGCATTCTGGAATCTCAGGCAGGAGGATTGTGAATTCAGAGGCAGCCTAGGCTCCAATATCAAGACCCTGTCTCAAAAAACAAACAAATAAACACTCAATAATGTACTTGTAGACAAAATGTTTGTCTACCTCCAAATTCATATATTGACATTCCCAGTGTAGCTGTATAAGCAGACAGGTCCCTAAGAAAGGAAACTGATGTTAAATGAGGTCAAATGGTTGGGCTGAATCCATAGAACAGCATCCAATATAAAGAGACCTCAGAGATCTTCCCTCTCTCATCCCCAACAGAGTGAAAGCCATCTTCCACCACCAGGAAAAGAACCTCACTAGAAATGATCCATGCTAGACAGAGGAGTCTGAGCCTCCAGAACTATGAAAAAAATAAGTTTCTGTAGGTTAAACCACCTAGTCTATCTCAGTGACCCTATTTAAGTAATGTAGCACTTACTATAAAACATATAAGACAAACCGTGGAAAACCAGATAAAAACTGTATGACCTGGATTGCAGGAATCAGTGAATTACTGGCAAATCCCAAGTATAATGATAGTGGCCTTAATTTTAGGAAGATAATAAAAAGTCTGTATTTTAAAAGCCAATCTTGGGTTCAAATTCAAGCCTGGGGTTTTCTTTAGCCTACACTAATAGTCATTATCATTTGAATGGTATTTTGGGCCAGGAACTATATTCCGTGCATGTTTTCATTTGATCTTCCAGGCAGCATTGCTCTTCAGTGGTTGACACATATTAGCAACTCCACACCTTGCTGATACATGAGTAAATACTAGTGCAAGACTTGAAGGAAGCTGAAGGCCAGAGACATTCTATTACTTGCCCATGATAAACACGGCTAGCAAAATAATAGAACCTAGAATTTGAACAAAATCTATGTAATTTTAAAAAAATATTTTATTTATTCATTTTCAAGCAGAGAGATAAAGAGAGAGACAGAGAGAGAGGGAGAGAGAGAGAGAGAGAGAGAGAGAGAGAGAGAGAGAGAGAGAGAGAGCACACTAGGGCCACCACCTTGTGGGTCTGGTTTATGTGGGTTCTGGGGAATTGAACTCTGGGCCTTAGGCAATGGAGGCAAGTGCCTTAACCGCTGAGCCATGTCTCCAGCCCAAAATCTATGTAATTTTTTTTTTAATGGAGATAATACCTTTCTGACTTGTTGCATGGGTTAAACAAAATACTTTAGCTAAAGGTTTATGTAATGCCTGGCACATTACAGAAGCACTTAAATAAATATCAGAACGCCGCATCTCGGAGGTAAGCCGATACTAGACAAATAAGAACAATAAGGAGAGCAGAAGCATAACTATTTTTAGATTTTCCACAGCTCAAGGCTGTGCGTTTAGAGTTGATAGAACTTCAAATGATCCATTTAAAGCAAATATTTGATGTGATGTTTGCTCTCCTGCTCAGCCATGGCAGTGCTACATAGTGTTACACAGTCTTTTAGCCAGTGTTACATAGTCTTTTCTGGCTAATAACTTTAATCCTAAGCAGAAGAGAGACAACTAAATGACTTGTCCTGCAATATTGTCTATTTCCCACATGTGGTCGTATCTAGGAAGATTTTATAATACAACATATTACTTGATACCCTTAATTAATAAAGTGCCTTAACTCTTTGAGATGTTGAACCAAATCATAAGCTTATGGAGACAACCTGGGGTCATCCCTTAGGTAGGCATTTCTTATAGTCACCTTCTCACTGCTGCCACAATGCACCCATCCAAAAGTAGCTGGTGGGAGGAAAATTATGTATTCTGGATTACAGTCTCAAAAGGAAGATCAATGATGGCAGGGGAAACATGGTAGAGCAGAGAGGCTGGACATCACCTCCTTGCCAACAGCCGTGGACCACAGTAGCAGGAGAAGAGCTCAACTCTGCAAGAAACTGGCAATAACAGCCCTAATCCTAGCATCAACAAAACACCTCCTAGACCAAGGATCTTAACTCCCAAATTGCCATCAGCTGTCGACCAAGTATTCAGAACACATAAGGTTATGGGTGACCATAAGGTTATGGGTGACACAAGGTTATGGGTAATCCAAACCACAACAGCAGCTTTGAAGATGAGGAGTTGATAAAATAGTCTCTTAGACATTAACCAAGCATTAACCAGATATTTCCCAATGCTAAGAGGAGACACCATAGCAAGAACATTAGTCAAGGTTACTCTCCTCCTAAACTTCTGATGGAGAGAGGAGCAAGATAGCTTTTTATAGGCAGTGAGCCAGGGCAGAGGTCCAAGGAGATGCCACTTTACCTGCCCTGGCAGAACTAGAACCCACGTCTGACCCAGTCTCGTTCAAGATGGCTGAAAGCAGTAATTCATCTGTGCTTTCCACTTCTTCAAGTTTTCCTGGGCTGAGCACACCTGGAGCATGGCCCCTCCTGAGTCATCTTGAGTCTACCAATCAGGTCTCTCCTTTACACACCTAAGTCTGAGGATGAGGCTCTACAAACAATCAGGTCTCTCCTTTACACACCTAACTCTGATGATGAGGCTTATCCTAATTGGACGTTTGACCCATATAGATGAGCCTAACCACATGTGTAAAATCTTTTTCTTGGGGTCCTTGCTTCATGGCCCCTGTTGGTAAGCTCTCCCTTTTCCCTGGCTCACTGGGAAGGCTGGAAAAGATTTCTTGTTGCCTGGGCGGTTTTTTTTGCTCACTTTCTACATATTTTGTTCCTGGATGCTCTCCTGCTTTGCCACATGTAAGATCTCTCTTTAAACTAAGTCCTTCATTACCTCCTTATCTTCTCAGACCCCTTATGGAAGGGGATCTTGTGACTTAGTCTCTGCTGCTTTGTGTGAAAGCCCCTTCTCCAGAGACTTCTTCCCTAGACATCTCTCTATGTGAAAGAGATTTTCCCCATCTCCCCTCCGCAGGGAGGAACCTTTTTTGATTTAGGATTCCCTGCTTGCCTTTCCTCTGGATCCTAACTCTCTCTAAAATAAACTTTATAATTCATGATTTACCCCATGGTGAGGCCATGTTTTCAGTTCTTTGCTACCTTAGACAAAGAACCAAAAGACAGGGTCCACAGACCTGGGATCTCCTGCATCTTTATGGACTTTAATCCCTCCTTGGATCGAAAATCCTCCATCACTTCAAACTCAGAGAGGTGTTACTAATAATTTGAAGAACTCCATATCTTGGAAGATAGACTCAAAATTCAGGAAACAGAACCATGTCTTAAGGGAAGAATCATACATTTCAACTAAGAGAAATTAGTAGTGTGAAAAATGTGAGAAAATATTGTGTACATGAAAGAATAGGCTGACGTGTAAAATAAGAACTTTTAGAAATAAAATTATAATTGTTGACATAAGTCTTGACTAGAGAGGAAAATTAGCATAATGGATCTATTTATGATCCAATTAGTGAGCAGAAAAATTATCCTAGTAATTTTCTAGATTGTAGGGTACACAAGACCTTGTAATGCTTTGAACTGTCTCCCCTGAAATCATACATTGAAGCCCTAAGCCCTCTTTCTTACTTCAGAATGTGACCATACATGGAAACAGGGTAAGAGGAAGTCCTAATTCACTGAGGTCACATGAATAGGCCCTATCCAGTCTGACTGATGTTCTTGAAATGAGGAAATGTGAACATGGATGTACATGGAGAAAATTGAGAAAGAGTGAGGCTTCAAAGAACTCCAGATCTATTGGTATTTCCAGTTTCCAGAAAGAAAATAAATTTCCATTGTTGAAGCCGCCAAGTCTGTGTTTTGTTATTTCATACCTAGCAAAATAATACAGACCAAAAACACGAGAAGAATGAGAAAATAATTAAGAAACACAGAAAATAGACCTCCCCCAAATTTTAAACAATTATTCAGTAGTACTCATAGGAAAGTGGAACAAAGATCTCATAAGAAAGAATGTAATCAGGAGAAATAACAGAGAGACGTTCTAGAATGGAAGGTCAATGTGAGTCCTGGAGGTCAGAGCTTCATGTGTGCACAACAGCAGTCTGTAGAAACGGTCCATATCAGGCTGGCGATATATCTCAGGGGTGTGTCAATACCTGCCTGGCATGCATGCAGGGTTTGGTTCTCTCACTGCAAAATCAAACAAAAAATGTAGGGAATGTCAGGAAAATGGCATGAGGTTGTCTTTCAGTACAATAACCTACTTTCCACTCAAATGCACAGTGAGTTTGTTGAAGTCCATCAATATAGTTCCTGATGCCTTTTTTTTTTTTTTTTTTTTGTCTCCCATTGAAAGACTCAAAGTTACGTCTGTATCAAAGACCAGAGCTTGCTACAAATCTCATTGGGACTC